>JAOANR010000012.1:15209958-15367205 GCA_030278955.1 Hygrophila difformis | reverse complement strand
AGTTGAGTGTTACAGTTTGGAATGAAAATAATAACTTGTAACTTATGGGGGTTGAACGGTGGAGTAAGGAGGCGGGCGCTGGCGAGATTGTGTAAGAAGGAAAAACCTACAATTTTGTGCCTCCAAGAGACTAAGATGAGGGAGATAAAGGAACGGCTAGTGTTCCACATTTGGGGGTCGAAAGGGTGTAAGTTTGTTGTTCAAGCTGCTAATGGAAATGCGGGTGGGCTGTTGGTGGCTTGGGATGAGGAGTTAGTCTCGCTGGAGAAGGTGGAAAGTGGACACCATTACATTTGGGTAAGGGGCCGCCTGAGAGAGGTCGAGGGAGTTGTGAACTTAATCTGTATTCATGCTCCAAATGGTTGTAGGGAGAGGGCTGAATTTTGGGGGCTATTGCTTAGAAAACTCTCTACAGGGAATGGGGAGTTGTGGTGTGTCTTGGGTGACTTTAATGCAGTGGCTTTGGAAGGGGAACGAGTAGGAGCGAGCGAGGATGTGGGATCGATGAGAGAGTTCAGGGAGTTTATCGACCGGATGGGATTGGTCGATTTGCCAATGGCAGCAGGTCTCTTCACATGGATAGGCCGGGGTGGGAAAGCTTGCAGTAGGTTGGATAGATTCTTATTATCGCCGGGGTGGCTAAATGTTAGGGGAGACATCTTACAGCGCCGGTGTGATACAGTCCTTTCGGATCACTATCCGGTTAGTCTAGAGGTAGGAGGAAAGGCATGGGGCCCCAAACCTTTTCATTTCTACAATTATTGGATGGAGGAGAACGGTTTCTCGGATATGGTCCATGAAACTTGGGAGGAAAACGGGAGAGAGAGGGACAGGGACTCAGCCAGTAGACTGTGTGGCCATCTCCGAAGCTTGAAAGATCGAATTCGCAAGTGGGATGGATATGGGGCAGCAGGGCTTGAAAACAGATTACAACGGCTAATGGTTGAAATTGGGGAAATGGAGGAGAAATTTCAGGTGCATGGAGTGGACGAGGAAGGAAGGGCGGCCTGGCTTGGAAAAAATGGGGAACTTAATTCGATTTTGCTAGCCGAAGAGAGGAGATGGTTACAAAAGTCGAGGATTCGATGGTTCAAAGAGGGGGATAAAAACACACGTTTCTTCCATGCGGTTACCAACTTAAATAAGAGAAGAAACTTCATAGGTGCTGTCAAAAGGGAAGGAGCTATCATTGATGATCCGAAGGAAATCAAAGACATGGCTTTTGATTTTTTCAGGACGATTTTCACTAAGACAGAGGACGTATTATTCTATACGGGAAATCTAGGGATGCAAAGGTTACAAGAATATGATAAATTGCGACTAGAACAGAACTTCTCGGAGGAAGAAATTAGGGAAGCAGTGTGGAGTTGCGATGGGAACCGGGCTCCCGGACCGGACGGGTTTAACATCAATTTCTTCAAGAGATATTGGGAAATACTAAAGGATGATGTGCTAAGTGTGTTCAGGGTGTTGGAGACAGGAGGTAGTTTGCCAGGAGAGGTGGGTGGATCTTTTATTGCTCTCATTCTGAAGGTGGATTGCCCGGAGGATTTCAAAGAATATCGACCGATATCTTTGGTGGGAAGTGTATATAAGATTATTGCAAAAGTCTTGGCAAGGAGATTGCAAGAAGTCCTACACAGTTTGGTGGGAAATGCACAGATGGCTTTTGTAAAAGGCCGGCAAATTTTGGATGGAGTTCTAGTTGCATCGAAAGTCATCCATACGACTCAAACATCAGGACAGAGGGGAATTGTAATAAAACTAGATTTTGCAAAGGCGTACGATAACGTCTCCTGGGAGGCATTGTTCGACATATTGGAGGTAATGGGATTTGGGGAAAAATGGATAAAGTGGATTAGAGAGTGTGCATCTTCGGCGTCGGCTGCTGTCTTGGTTAACAGCCCCCCTACAAGATTCTTTAAATTGCAAAAAGGATTAAGGCAAGGCGACCCGTTGTCTCCATATTTGTTTGTGCTAGTTGCTGAAATTCTCAACAGATTGGTGAACAAGGCGACGGAGTGTGGTGAATATTCGGGATTAGCCTCGGGTGCTGGGGGGCCGGTGATCTCCCACCTTCAATACGCTGACGACACTGTCCTATTTTGTGCTGGGGAGATAAATCAGGTGATATTGATTCAGAGGATCTTGAGGTGCTTGACACTGACTACGGGACTTAGGATAAATTTTGGGAAAAGTAGCATCGTCGGTATTAATTGCCCGGAGGATTTGGTGAGGGAGGCGGCAAATATACTTGGATGCGGTACTGGAAGCTGGCCGATGAAATACTTAGGGATACCAATTGGTGGAAGGATCAACAGTACGTCGATTTGGCAACCGGTGTTGGATAGAGTCGAAAGGAAATTGGCAAGTTGGAAGGGTGGGTTGCTGTCCCAAGCTGGACGCCTGTGTTTAATAAACTCGGTCATGACCAGTATGCCAGTTTACTTTTTGTCAATATTCAAAGTCCCCAAACAGGTGGCGGAAAGATTGGAGCAATTAAAAAGAAGATTCTTTTGGAATGAGTGGGAAGGAGTGAGGCGAATTCATACTGTGTGCTGGGAGAGGATATGTAGGAATAAGGAAAATGGAGGCTTGAGTATTCGGGACACACAACTTTTTAACACAACCCTATTGCTTAAATGGAGATGGCGTTTTGGGAAGGAGAAATCTCTATGGAAGGAAGTCATTGATGCTAAGTACTATGGGAAGTTGGCTCCACTAATCCTGGAAATTAGGAGAGGCAGGTCGATGTGGGGCAAAATATGTGGTGCTTGGGAGGATCACAATTTGGAAGGGGTAGGGGGCGGTTTTGTCATTCATGTTGGCAATGGTTTGAACACAAGGTTTTGGCAAGACATTTGGATTGAAGAGGGGCGGCCTTTAATGGAATTGTTTCCAAGAATTTATGCTGTGGCGTTAGATAAAATGGGAAAGGTAGCAGACTTTGGGAGATGGGAAGGGTTCGTATGGGAGTGGTCAATTCCAATGCGCAGGGAGCTGTTCGGATGGGAAATGGAAGTCTGGGATACATTCTCTATGGTGCTGCAAAGGGTGAGGCTTAACAGGTTCCTGGAGGATAGAGTCATATGGTTGAAGGAAGGAGATGGAAGGTTTACCACCAAATCGGTTTGGAAAAGGGAGGCAAGTATGGACCGGGAAGAACTGCAAGAGTTATGGAAGTGTATCTGGAAGATGAAATCTCCACCGAAGGCGAAGCTTTTGGTTTGGAAGTTAGCAAATAAGGGCCTTCCGGTTAGAGATCTTTTGGTACGCAGAGGTTGTCTTAATGCTTCCACAGTGCATTGTGTTTTTTGTGGGGAGGGAATAGAG
This sequence comes from Hygrophila difformis, assembly GCA_030278955.1. Taxonomy (NCBI): domain Eukaryota; kingdom Viridiplantae; phylum Streptophyta; class Magnoliopsida; order Lamiales; family Acanthaceae; genus Hygrophila; species Hygrophila difformis. Next base: position 15,363,872 of record JAOANR010000012.1, on the reverse strand, counting down.
ACGTCGGATCACTTATTTTGCCAATGCAATTTTGTGAGTTCGATATGGTATAGGGTGGCGGCCCGGTTTGGTATGGGGTGGGTGATGCCGGGCAGGGTAGACAGGTTCCTGGATAGTTGGTGGGAGTGCAGCTGAAACAAGGGGTGAGGGAGTGGTGGCTGCTAACAGGAGTGGCTTCCATATGGACAATCTGGAAACACAGAAATGAGAGAATCTTCCAAAATAAGCAGGTAGGGTTGAATGAGATGGTGGAGGAAATTAAATGGAGAGTTTGTATGTGGTGGAAGTTAGATTAGGATTATCAGGGTGGTAGTGTGGATGGAATGGCAATGAGTTTCCTAGAACGTGTGATTCAACCTAGGAATAAGAGGTGGAACGTAGAACGTAGGGGATTGGTGTGGGAAAGACCGGATAAGGGATGGTGGAAAGTTAATACGGATGGGTCTTCTCTCGGCAACCCGGGGCCGGCCGGGATTGGAGGGGTGATTAAAAACGACGAAGGAAACGTTATTTTCATACTTTCGGACTCAATTGGGGTGACGGATCCGGCTGAAGCAAAGTTTACAGCGATTAGCAGACTTTGCTCGGCTTTGATCCGAGATCAGGGATTCCCGCTACAAAGGATTATTTTTTAATGCGACACAAAAAATGTGGTGAAATGGTTAAAGTCACCGGATTGTCTCCCATAGCGTTTTCGTGGTCTGTTGAACCCCATCGTTGACGTGTTCAATTTTGCAGGGGAGGTGAAAATAATACACATATTGAGAGAGCGGAATTCCGAAGCTGATTACTGGGCAAGGAAAGGTGCAATAGGTGAAGGAAAGCTGGAGAAATGGTTGTGATGAGGCAACATCTCAGGCCTGTTGCCAAACAGAATGCAGGCAGGAATGGCGTTTGGGTAACAAGGTGTCTCAGGGAGTTAGGGATGGATAAAACATATGGGGATGGAGTAGGAATAGAGGCTGACTAATGGAGCGGGTGTCTGATGAGGGTGAAGTTGGGTTGCCCTATCCGGAGTTGGAATAGAGTACTATGGAGACACTGTAGGGAGATGAACCAGGAAACTATCGCAGTCTTAATGTTTCATTTCTTCTCTTTCTCTATTTTTGTACAGGTTGGTGATGCGGATTGGAGTCCATTAGAACTGGTTGGAAATTTAGATGGTCGCTGTGGAGGATGTGAACAGTGCATTGTAAGGACGTGGCTGCTGCGGATGTATCCTGAATATCTCACAAGACGAGCCCTCGAACACGCGGGAGGATTAATATCTGTTCTTGCAACTTAACATTCACTGCCTAAGGCTAAGAGGATCCGGTGAGACCTGTCCACTTAGCTTTTTTGTTTCAAGCATATGAGATGTTCAAGTAGATGTTCTATAATATGTTTAAACATCCATATTGCAACTACACATGCTGTCATGAGATTGTATCGGCCATGAATAGGCTACTAGGATGACCCCTTGTGAACTTCTTTTCACCAATCTCCTTATATGCTTCTCTTCCCCTCTTGCGTGCGGTCTTAGCCATCCTGAATTTTCCTCCCCTCGTTTTCTAACTTAGTATCCCAGTTCAAATGGTTCTGTTTCGTTTTGTTTGTTGTCTCATCACTTGTTGGGGAGGTGTTTGAACCCTTTTAATTCACAATGGAGATAGTCACTCGATGTCATAAAGCGATGCTGGAACCTCTAAAGATATTGGAGTGTTTGTTTGAGTGGTAGTTTGAGTTTGAGTAGGAAGGGCTGAGCTATTCAACAAATTACTGGGTAGCTTAGTCGGGCCATGATTGGTGACAAGATCCGTGTTTTGATGTGGTAGAATCAGAAAAAAGAAAGAAAAAGAAAAAGAAAGAAGAAAGAAAGAAGAAAAAAGAAGAAAAAAAAAAGAAAATGAAGAAAGAAATAAGTTTTCATCAACGCTGTTTGAAGAATAGGAAGAAAGATGAAAAAGGCAGTTTTATGAGGGAGGGGTTCCTGCTTTTAATTTGGGTTCTATAGATAGTGCTTTTGTGTTGGGTAGGATCCTGTGGGTTGTGTTATTAGGAGTCAGGGTTGGATTTCTCAGGTTTCTTTTCACCTCTATACACCCTCGTTTTGGTCCCTCTATGCCATTTTAGATAGGTTCCCAAGCCACTCCGCCGACCACTTTTTCTCACCTTTCCTTATCCTTGCTATGGTCCTTTCATCCTAGCTTTGGCCCTTGATTGGCTCCGATACATCGGATTGAACATGTTTGTAGGGGTGATGGGATGTTGAAGCATGATTATAGGATGTCTCTTGTTCACAATGCATCACATTAATGAGCCTATGAAAAGTCAAACGATGAGGAAACGCAAGTGGTGGTAGCTGTCAATGGTAACAAAGATGCCGCCCATGGATGGGTCTCACGTCGCCGTTGCTGCTTGGGGTTTTGCTAATTGTTTCGAGAAGCTACTGACTAAGGAAGGACGAAACTGTATCCACTAATGCAGGAGCCTGGGGTGGTATATGTCCTTTGCCTTTTATTCCCGATGGGCTCGCGCATTCTGCTTCCCTAGCAGTGTTGGGTTCTATTCTTTTTTCCAGATGTATTTAGTCCACACTTCACTCCATTTATGTTGCGTTCTTTCTTCATTCGATGGAGTGTTGTAGAGAGATAGTGAGACTGTGGTATACCGCCAGTTGTAAGACAGTTTTGGGTTTGGATTATTGAAGGTATAAAAACACTTTTTTCTCAAAAAAAAAAGTATATATATATAAAATATAAAGTTATGCTCGTCGAGTCTCGACGGGTTATTTACTAGTTTATTTTAATTACATTTAACTTGATCAGAGTCTCATATACACTATATTTTATAGTATATTCAAATTATGCATTTAAACTGAAGCCCGATGAAATTACGTAGGCAAGGTGGGATACATTTTTCCACAATTATAAAATAAATCAAATTTCAAGGGTGATGAGGTGGTATCTAAACCGACCTACAAGATCCGTTGTCTTGTGGGTCAACTTCTATTTTTATTCAAATATTGTCATTATTATTATTTATATACTACTATAATATATGTGTTAATTCCAAGAAGAAAATATAAACATTCCTGTCATCTTCTAAAGCGATTTGTTTCGTGTCATATTTTTTAAACAACTCAAATAACTCAACCCAGTATTGACATTACACATATACTTAAACATGTTAGATATGTGTTAATCCTAACCTCACTTATTTAAACGCGTCTAACCAGCTACGGATCCAAAAATATTTGACAGTGGTATCACAAAATAGATTGAAGACTTGTTTAAATTATGAATAGCTAGTACTCGCAAAAAAACAAAAAGAAAAACACAAAAAAACACATAAGATTAAAACTAAATTCTAATTGATAATAGTTGCATTAGGGCGAATCAATATAGATATTGAAAAAATTTAAGCTTAAAATAATAATTTCATTCATTTCAATGGTGTCCTGTGTTAACACTACCTATTTCTACATAGATCCGCCTATGCATCTAACTCAATACAAACGGTTTTAGATATACTTAAATAAATAGGTTGATTAAGTGACCCGAAATTGATGAATTTAACATATTTAACCCGTTTATGATCTTGCCGGTTTTCCAAACAATAATATATATTTTTTAGCAAATTTACACTATAAATATAACTTCTTTAAATACAAATATTTATAGCAAACCATCGATCCACATCATAAATAATACAAAATATTTCAAGGTAACAAGAAAGAAAGAAAGAATTATACCCATATACTTAGTATATACTGTAATATATTTAATCTCGAAGTCTTAAATCTCAATGTTGCGGTCTTTTTCACAAACCACGTAGAACTACACCTATCCATAGTATAATATTGTGGAGTATATAATTAATAATTCCAAAAAAAAAAGTGACTCGTTTATAAACAAATTATTTTATTGGGTTCGAATTTGAGGCCTGAACCCTAATAGTATAAACCACTTATTAACATGTCAAGTTCGAGTTCACCCACATATTTAATCGGTGCAAAATTCCGAACTGGTTCCTATATATGCTGAAATTATACCCTTTTTCCAGCATGTGGTGGAACAAGTTATAACCGTTGGATCTTAGTTTAAATCAATGGTTCATATTTTTGATAGGGTTAAAAATGACATTATACTTTTTAAATTTAAATAATATGAAATTAATAATGGATACAATTGCTATACTGACAAAAATATGGTTGTACGGTACAAACATAGATCATTGCCGTTTATTTTCATCCAATGGCTATTATTGATTAATGGTATAGTTGTCAAAAAAATACTAATATTGATGAATTGGGTAATAAATGTACTTACCATATTCAGATGTCATATTTGTATGTTTTGATTTTCAGAAATCTTATAGGATATTTAGATTACTTGCATCGAGTAGATAGATTTTCATATAAAGAACGTCCTAATTCGAGTTCATTTGCGAAAGTTAGAACCATTTAAAATTTATTGCGATTTTCGGTAACACGTTTACGTCTCAGCGACGGAGCATAAGCAATTCAGCGACATTGCCTATGAAATTCAGCGACATGGCCTATACAATTCAACGACATAATTTAAACAACAAAGGCTACTCAATAAACTTCGAATGGTTGTAACTTTCTCAAATGAACTCGGATTTGGACGCTCTTTATATAAAAATTTATCTACTAAATGCAAAAAATCTAAATATTCTATAAGATTTTAGAAATTCCAAATAGAAAAATAGCAGATTTTCATATAATAATATCGCTGAACTACATAGAACTATGTCGCTGAAATGCGTAGGCTATATATGTCGCTGAATTATACTTCCTCCGTTCTTAAATATTTTTTACAAACCAACTTTTCACGCAGTCCAATGCACATTTTAAATCAACAATAACTCAAGTTCGGTACAAGTAAAAATTCTAGAAGTTCAATATTTAAAAACTACATGACGAGACGAATCTAACAAGATCTCACTTGACTATATTTTAACTTGTATAACTATGATAAAACTTTAAGTAAAAGTCTGTGTGTGAATAGTAATATATTTTCAAATGTCAAAAACATACAAGAACGGAGGAAGTATATACTATGTCGCTGAATTGTATGGTCTTTGTCGCTGAAGTATGTATGGTATGTCGCTGAATATTCTATTCGTGTCGCTGAAACCTTAAAAATATATGATACCTGTTGTTATGAGATATGCTATTTTCTAATTAGGAATTTTTGAAATATAATTAAATTTAGATTCCTTGCATTGAGTAGATAGATTTTCATATAAAGAACACTGAAATCCGAGTCCGTATGAAAAAGTTAGAGCCATTTGAAGTTCATTGCGACTTTCAGCGACGGAGCTTATACAATTCAGCGACGGGGCCTATAGAGTTCAACGACGGGGCCTATGGAATTCAGCGACATGGACTATAAAATTCAGCGACGTAACCTATGAATTTTAGCGACAAAGCCAATACAACAAAGCCTACGCAACAAACTTCGAATGGATCTAACTTTCTCATATGAACTCGGATTTGGACATTCTTTATATGAAAATTCATCTACTCAATACAAGAAATCTAAATATCCTATCAAATTTTATAAAATCCAAACAATAAATAGCAGTACATCTTGACATGAGAGGAATTGGCCCTCTATTTAACCTTACAAAATGGTAAAATGATCAAAATGACAAAATTACCCTTTTTATTGCGAAGAAAAAGCTCCTTTATTTGCATAACAATGCATGCCACTAGACAAGGTCTAGCCAATTACATCCCAAACACATTTCATCACGCCAACACCACCAGATGATAGTTGAAAGTATTACAAACACAGAAAATGGGGAAACCTAGAGCTATGAAGTTACACAGATCACCAGCTAACCCACAAAATTCCACTATCATATATCTAATACCAGATTTCAATGTCCTCTTCTGCCGCAGCCCCCCTTCTTGCCCATTGATCCGCAAGGCAATTCCTTTCTCTCATAATGTGAGCAACTCTAATCCCCCCACCACAACTTAGGACTGCTGCAATGGGAGGTATCAGATGAGACAGCCTCCATGGCACGTTCCCCAACTCTTCCATCCAGCGCACCACGTTCGATGAGTCGCATTCAAATATAATCTGAGGCAACGGAAATCCTTGGTCTCGAATTAGGGCCGCACATACATTGCTCAAAGCTGATACTTCTTCTTCGGTAGAGTCCTTGTGGCCGATAAATTTAGACAGAACAAATAACACCACCCCTTCCTCGTTTCTAATCACTCCACCGATACCCGCCAGCCCGAGATTCCCAAATGATCATCCGTCCGTGTTCACTTTCCACCACCCTTTCCCCGGAGGTTCCCAATCGATCCCAATCCTCGGTTCCTTCCTTGTGAGTCCCCAAGAGCCAGGAAGGTCGCCCGGGGACTCGACAGTGCTCAAACATGTTCTGACTACATCATTACCCTGAGCAACTTTCCACCAAAAACATGTTCGCCATCTTACTTCGGCTTCAATGGCTTTCTTGTCAAATATCAACCCTTTAAATACAATCGCATTCCTATGTTTCCAGACAGCCCAAATAATTGCATAGGAAGTCATACACCATACCTCATCTCGGCCTTTCCTTGGATTAGTGTCCAGCCACCACGCCATCAGTTCTTTGATTTTGCCTGGCATGCTCCATGTGACCCCGAACCAACTCACAGCAGTGTACCAAAGATCCTTTATCGCTGGACATAAACAGAATATATGATCAATAGTTTCGACTTCAATCCCATAGACAGGGCAGCGTGCATTATCAACACCCAAACATCCTCTTCTTACTAATTCAGCACGTACAGGAACACCGTTATGCAACACTTTCCACACCAAAATTTTCACCTTACTTGGGCACTTAACCCTCCATAATTTAGTCCAGAATTTCCCCCCCTCTTCTTCCCTACTAGCCCTCGACCTATGCCAACACGATCTGACCGAAAATGCTCCATTGGCCTCGTGAACCCATCTCAACCGATCCTCCAAAAATCTATTCAATGTTTGCCCTTTAATGATTGTAAGGAAATTCTGCCATATCTCGATTTCCCAATCAAACAACCTTCTCCTCAATTCAATTCTCCATTCCCATTGTAAGCCAACCCAAGCGCCAAACTCGCAAATTCTGCCCTCTTTGTCCATCGATAAGGCGAAGATACGTGGGAATATGTCTTTCAGCATCCATCCACCTGCCACCCACCGATCCTGCCAGAATCTCGCCCGCTCGCCATTGCCAACTTGAATTGCAAAATTATTTACATCACCTGGCTGCCCCATCTCTTCCCATGCCCGGCATATGTAACCCCAAACAGATCTATCTCTCCTTGCAGCTGGAATAATCGGACTTAGCTTCTTATAGTACTTCGCATCGATTAACTGCTTCCACATAGCATCTTCAACACCAAACCTCCATCTCCATTTGAGTAGTGGCGCATTATTATAATCCTGGATTTGTTTAACGTTCAGCCCTTCATCACCTTGCTGTGAACAAATCCTTTCCCAACAAACCGTATGTAATCACCTGGTTCCCTCCCATTCATTCCAAAAAAAAATTACGCTTGAGTCTTTCCAGCAGATCAACAACACACCTTGGAACCTTGAAAATGGATAAAAAGTGCAAAGGCAAACTGTTCACCACCGATTTAAGTAAATATAATCTTCCAGCTTGTGATAATAAGCATCCTTGCCAGCTCGCCAATTTTTTCTCGACCTTATCAAGTACCGGTTTCCAAACGTTGGTCCCGTTGACTCTCCTCCCAATCGGTATACCTAGGTACTTCATTGGCCACGTCCCTACCTTACATCCCATAGCACCAGCCGCATTCCCCATCAACTCCTCATTACAATTCACCCCTGTGGCCAACGAAAAGCATCGTAGTATTCTCTTAATCACCAAAACCTGTCGAGTGTCTCCTTCACAAAACAAAACCGTGTCATCGGCATATTGCAAATGAGTAATAATTGGGCCCCCTCCGCCTGCACCGAGCCCTCTGATCAGTCCCAAGCTACTAGCTTTGTGAAGTAATCGGTTTAGGATTTCAGTGACAAGCACGAATAAATACGGGGACAATGGATCTCCATGCCGTAATCCCTTATTAAGCTTGAAAAAATTAGAGGGAGATCCATTTATCAGGATCGCTGCCGAGGCAGATGTAATACAGCCTTTAATCCAACCAATCCAGTCCTCATGGAAATTCATAACTTGTAGGACTCTTAGCAGCGCGTCCCATTCCACACTATCGTATGCCTTAGCGAAATCCAGTTTTATCACGAAACCACTACATCCAGCCATCTGGGACGAGTTAATCACCTCAGAAGCCATAAGTACCCCATCCAATAATTGCCTCCCCTTGATAAATGCCATCTGATCATAACCCACCACCTTGTTCATGACTGTCTTCAATCTATTAACCAAGACTTTTGTAACTATTTTGTACACGCTACCCACCAATGAGATCGGACGAAATTCCCCAAATTCAGTCGGATTGTCCGTTTTAGGTATCAACGTCACAAAGGAGGCACCCATCTCTTTTGGTAGACATCCCTTAGATTCCAAATTTCCGAACATGTCCATAATATCTCCTTTAACAATCTGCCAGTACTTCTTCAAGAAGGCGATGTTGAATCCATCCGGGCCCGGTGCTTTGTTCCCATCGCATTCCCACACCACCGACCTCACTTCTTCTTCTTCAAACCCCCTTATCATCCACTCCTTGTCTGAATCCTGTAATCTAGTCATGGCAATATTATCTGGATGGAACAGCACCTGTGTACTCGAATTGAAAAGAGCCTTAAAATGTAACACGGCCTGGTCTTTAATCGCTCTCGGCTCCTCAAAAGTCTCTCCGTTCACCTTGATAGAACCAATAAGGTTTCTCCTCCAATTAAGTCCTGTAATTGCATGGAAATACCGAGTGTTAAGGTCCCCTTCCTTGACCCAACGGACCCTCGATTTTTGAAACCATCGCCTCTCTTCAGCAAGCAATAAGCATTTTAAATCCCTTTTCTTTCCAATCCAAGCTTCTTTCACTGTCTCCTCCGAGCAGCCTCCCTGGAGCAGCTCCTCCATACCACTAATATCCTCTTGAAGCTGCTTAATTTGCGAATCCAATTCCTTAGCTCCATATCCATCCCAGCCCCTGATTTTAGATTTAAGCACCCTCAACCGCCTGCCCAAGTTACAGCCCCTCTGTCCCATATGGGTCTCCCACGCCGCTTTAACTAATTCAATGAAGCCTCTGTCATCCATCCAGTAGCTATAGAACCGGAATGGTTTATACCCCCAATCTTTCCCCCTACCCCACCGGATAGTGATCTGACAAAACCGTTTCACACCTCTTCTGGACTACCTCTCTATCCAAACAAGGCCAATCAGGTGAGACCAAGAACTTGTCGAGCCTACTACAAGCAGTGCCACCCCTCCTAACCCAAGTGAACTGTTTCCCCCCCCCCCCCCCCCCCATTGGCAAGTCAACAAGCCCCAACCTATCCACAAAGTCCCGAAACTCCCTTACCAAACCACCATCGTCACTCACCCCTACACTCTCCCCTTCCCATCTCACCGCATTGAAGTCCTCTGTAAAGCACCAAGCTTCTCCATTCCCTGTGTCACTCTTCTGTGCAACTACCTCCCAAAATTCCCTTCTTTCACGTCTATCATTCAGAGCGTGAATGCACCACAGATTTAGTTCCCATCAATTCCCCCGATAAAACCTTTCACCCATATATATATGTGATCTTGTTCTACCACCTGAAAAGAAGCACAGCTAGAATCCCAGACCACCAACAAACCCCCAGCATTACCGATAGCCGGGTGATAGCAAAAGTGACACCCCGAAGATCCCCATAATCTAAATACTAATCTGTCTCGGATCTCGCTCATCTTTGTTTCCTATATACACAACACGGTCGGAGGATTCTTTTTACACAACCTCAACATTGCCCTTCTCCTCACTCCCCCATTCAATCCTCTAGCATTGCAAGATATGATCTTCATTGAGTAACAATCTCAAACACACCTAACAGACTCAGAGCCTTTCAAATTTCACTTTCCACCTCCTCTCTAATTCTTTCCAGGGCCTCCTTCCTCCCCACCAAGCATCCCAACCCCAATCTATCCGCAAGAGCTAGAGTTTCCACCACCTCAGAATATTCCACCAATTTAACTCCCTTATTACCCCTGAGTGTCATGAATTGCAGTGGGGCGAACATCTCCTCGCCCCGCCCGAAATCCGTCCGAATAGAATCCTTCCCCCCTGCTCCGCTGGCCAACAACTCTACCCATCCTCTTACTCTTCTTGCCCGCCCCCCACCTGCCCCGAATCACTTAAGCTAGGTCGATTTCCGCCCTCCTAATATCCTCAAGATCCTCCCCAACTCGCCTCCTCCCAGGAAATTGGCCACTGCCCGACTCTAAATCTGACTCCGGCACCATCTCTACTTCCTCAACACCATCACACTCCTTGTCCTAGGTACATCTCGCAACCCCCCTCTCGGAAATAGATCCTCCTACATCGCTACTCTCCCCGGCGATTTCCGAATCAGATCTCTCGCCCTCTCTCCTATCCCCGTCCACTCCTGTCCCCCTTTTGGTTTTGCCGCAATGCGATGTATCTACCCTGGACCGATCTCCCGAGTTCGGAAGAACGGCCAACGTTATTGGACCAGTAACATCTCGTGGGCCGACCACTTCTGCCCCACTAAGCTTCTTATTCTGTTTCCCTTCTTTACTCCAATTGCAGTCCCTTTCCCTTTCTAGGCCCAATTCATAATTACAATCCCTTTCCCTTTCTAGGCCCAATTCCAAATTGCAGCCCACCAACTTATCATCATTACCTCCCTGCATGCCACTATGTCCGATGGAGCATGCAGTAAATGCATGTTGCTCCATTACTGCCGCCAGTTTCAAATTTTGTACTGCCCCATGCACCCCTTCACCCGACCTTTCCGCTTCCCCATGGATAACAGGCCGGGACCTCCCACTATGCACCGTGATCGGCGTGCCACCTCCATCCTCCGTTACCGCCTTCTCCTCCGGGCATCACCCACGTCCGTCCGGCTCAGGATCATCTTCTACGACACTGTTTCACAAAAATTTGGTACCACCCTTACTTCATAAGTCTCATTCCCACCGAAGTATGCACCTTCAATGGAACAGTAACATTAACCATTAGATCGACCAACACCCTAGCTCTGTCGAGTCTCTTTCTCCCCCTAGTGTCACTGTCTACTGCCTCCATTCTCCCCCACCCTTCCACTAATTTCTGGAAATTATCCTCACTCCAAACCGAGAATGGTAAACCAAAAAAACACACCCAGACCAACTAATTTCTGGCTACCACTCCAGGCGTCCACTCCTTTTTGCTTGTAATAAATTCACAATCGCCCTGGTCCCTCAAGAACTTGCCTCTACTTTCTTCATTATCAAAGACCGCCACCACTGACAGACCCCCACTATAGATCACCTCCATGCAATCGGTGTGATTCTTGTACAACCAATCTTGAAATTTAATGAGCATCTCCAATTTTTGGATTTCCACTACAGCTGACTTTCTCAGCCACATCGTGTCCTTGGTGACCTCCTCCAGCCTTACCACAGCATTGTTCCTCCCCTTCTCGGTTTCCGTATTCCTCGCCCTGCCGCCAACCATTACTTGAGCATATGTACGACCGTCTCTCCAGGCTCCTTTGAATGTATCACGGCCCCTCGCCGTTGTGTTCGCCACCAACCGCCCCTCTTTCCGAACTAGATGAGCTTTCTCTTTCAATTTCCCCCTCCCGTTTTTCACGTCGATGAAACTCCTACTGGGAATAGCCCAATTAGCTACAAGTTTCTTTTCCTCCACAACTCTTCCATTCATCCATTTAATCACCTTCTCAGCTTCCTCTTTACTATGGAATCTAAAGAAACCAAATTTGTAACCCATTTCCGCCCACTTTCTAGTCGGAATGAACCACTGTCCCACCTTAGCCACACCCCCGATTTCCTTTAGCAGGTGACTGATCGGAGCATTCACCGGAATATTGCCAATGTAAACTCCCACCATCTGTTTACGAACCTTGGATCCCCCAGCACCATCCCCGTTCCCTGATTCGTACCTTAGACCTCCTCTACCCGAAATCTCCCTACTCTCCTCCCTTGCCTTGCCAGCCGGACTCCTACCCTCACGACCCTCCTTCCCGTCCAAGCTCCGACTCTCCATCTACTATATGTAATGCGTTCACATGTATATATATGAAGTACAGTATATATATGTATGACAAAATTATCCTTACAATTAATATAAACCATAGGATTCTAAATTTCATCAATGGCTTGTGATCGCTCTCCGCACCGTACTGCGGCTTTTTGTCCTCACACTAACATAGGTGATTAATAATTGTTTTCTTGAACTACTCAATTGCTTTCTGCAAACCTAATCATTCTTTTTTTCTCAACAAATCTTTTCAAAATTTGAATTCGCATAACAAATTAAATTTTTATTAAGAAGTTGAATCGTTTGCTCCACTAGTACCCAACTATTAGCATCAAAGCAAATTTTTTTTGAAAAAAAAAATCATAGTGAAGAAGAAGAAATTTACTCTCAATGGTGGAGAAGAAACACGATCATCTTGCTGTGGATGACTGCAAATCTAGATGTGTAAGTTTTGTTACGTGATAACTTAAAGATGATGACACTCTGTCTCAAAAATTTAAGAAATTCTGTTTCATGTTACTTAATATTATGTTGGTTGAAATTATGTCGTAAACAAGAATACATTACGTCTCAAAAGACACATTCTGTTCCATTTACTATGGCATTCTGTCTTGTGACATTATATCCCACGTCAGAATATGTTATATCTCAATATACTTAGAATGTGAATTGAAGCAAAGATAATATGTGAAGTGGAGCAAGACATGCTCTAGATTGAAGCGATATAGAATGTTAAGTGTAGCGATATAGAGTGATAAGTGTTAAGTATGGCAAGACAAAATGTTAAATGTAGCAAGACAGAATGTTATGTGTAGTAAGACATAATATTAAATATTAAGTACAACTAACAATCCAAAATGTTAAATGTAGTGAAATAGAATGTTATGTGTAGTAAGACAGAATATTAAATATTTTTTTGAACAGCCTATTGCCATGGATCTCTTGGTCACTAACTTGCTTAAGAGAGATTAAGAGATGATTAAGCGAAAGATTAAGAAGATGATAAAAATGGAGGATGAAGAGGTAGAATCGAAAATGAGAATAAAAGGGATAAGGAAGCAAAACCGCAACAAGAATCGTCTGGGGAAGCAACCAAGGTGTTCGAAACCTTGACCTCAACCCAATCCTTCCACTCGAGCCTTGGTTTGGTAATCAACAAAGGATGCTTAGGTCCAAGATTGATGAATGTTTCCAAGCAAACATACAAACAGTGTGTGAGAGTATGTGTAAACTCACAATGATCTTTGAAGAGAGAAATATTCAATATTCATTCAAGCAAAGATTGTCTACAAGTGTTTGGGAGGTCATATATATAGACCTCATTACAAAGGGCAAAACATGAATAAGAAAAATACATAGTTGAAGGCAAAAATAGCCAAAATTACATCGGGTGCGGTTTACTGGCAGTGGTGCGGTCGGTAGACCGCATCATGCAGAAATGAGCTCTTCACAAATGGAGGAGGTGCGGTTTAGGCTAGGTGGTGCGGTTTAGGACTGCACCTGTCGAGAGACCGCACCTCTCGGATTTAGCCTTTTCAACACGAAAGGATGTGGTGCGGTTTAGTCCGCATCTCAATGTAGACCGCACCTGCTGGAAATGGGATCCTCTTCATGAAAGTGGGTGGTGCGGTTTAAAGGTGGTGGTGCGGTTAAAAAGGTAGACCACACCACTTGTAGAAAATTTTCCAAGTGTTGGATCCTTTTGACCTCCTCATGCTATTTGATCTGTTGGTGCATCTTGAGGTCTTTTTCCTTCCAGCTTTATTCTGATATCACAGGACCCGGGTGACTGGGTCCTGGGTCTTCTTCCAGTCTGATCATGATCAATGCCTTCAAACTGCTACCTCCTTCTCTGTTGATTTCGTCTGTGAATTCTGCAGTCTTGAGAAGGTGGGAAATTTGGTCCATGAATTTCTTGGCCCGGTTCCTAGAGCATGGTCCCGGTGGGATAATTAATGCTGCAGATTTGGCTCCCACGCTATCCCCTCCCCCTTGAGAAGGTTGAGCCATCAACCGAACAAGCTCTTCACCGTCTTCCTCGTAGAGGGCGAGATATGCAACATTAAAAGTAGCATTAATTCCATACTCAGGAGGCAACTCTAACCTGTATGCATTGTATTGATCTTCTCCAAAACTTTGAATGAACCGTCCCCCCGTGGGGAAAGTTTGTCTCGTATTTTTAGCGGAAATCTCTCCTTGCGCATATGGACCCAAACCCAATCCCCGGGTTTCAACAGCAGCTTTCTTCGTCATCTGTTGGCATATTTGGCATATGTTTCCATGACCTTCTTGAGGCTCTCCTGGACGTTTTTGTGAAGCTCCAGAATAGCTCGAGCCCTGTACCTGCCATTAACATTAAAATGCTCATTGCGGGGCAATGGCAGCAAATCAACAGAGGTTAGTGGATTGAAACTATAGACAATTTCGAACGGTGACATGTTAGTGGCACTGTGGACGTGTCTATTACATGCAAACTCTATGTAGGGCAGACACTCGTCCCAGCTCTTGCAACTGGAAGCAGTAATGATCCGCAGCAGATTACCCAAGACTCTGTTGACGGCTTCAGTTTGGCCGTCTGTTTGAGGGTGATGAGCTGTGGAGAACAAGAGCTTCGTACCAATCTCATGCCATAGAGATTTCCAAAAATAGCTGACAAACTTTGTGTCCCGGTCCAACACGATTGTCTTCGGGATCCCATGGAGAAGCACCACTTCCTTGAAGAATAATTTAGCAATGTGGTGGGCGTCGTTGGCCTTTGTGCAAGGAATGAAATGAGCCATCTTGCTGAATCGATCTACCACTACAAATATCGAATCTTTGTTTCGTGCAGTCCGTGGTAGTCCTAGCACAAACTCCATTCAAAGATCAATCCATGGTCCATCGGGAATTGGCAGAGGCATATATAACCCATGTGGTTTAAAAGTGGATTTCGCCTTCAAGCAGACGATGCACTTAGAAATCAGATCGTCCACTTCTTTCCTCATTCCCGGCCAGTAAAAGCGCTCGCTTAAGATCCCAAAAGTGGCAGTCCTTCTGAAATGTCCCATAAGGTCTCCGTTGTAAACTTCTTTGATCAATAACTCTCGAACGGATCCCTACGGTATGCACAGTCGGTTCTCATAGTATAGAAATCCATCAAGTCTCGAAAAATTCCTTGAACCCGTGCCTTTCGGTTTCTGCCCAAAAATCTCTGAAGTCGGGATCCGTGGCATATTGATCCTTGAGATGCTCGAAGCCAATCAGATATGTTGTGGCAATGGCCGCCAAGGCTGTCCTGCGGGATAGGGCATCGGCAACAATGTTTTCCTTCCCTTTTTTGTATTTGAGTATGTAAGGGAAAGTCTCGATAAATCCGCTCCAGCGTGCATGCCTTTTTCCCAACTGTCCTTGGTTCCGAATATGCTTGAGGGTCTCGTGGTCCGTATGGATGATGGATCACAACCCCGAAGATAGTGTTGCCACGTCTTGAGAGCTTGAACCACAGCGTAGAGTTCTCTGTCATAAGTCGAATAGTTCAACTGTGCTCCAGAGAACTTTTCGCTGTGGTATGCCACTGGCTTACCATTCTGCAACAAAACTGCTCCCATGCCCGTCCCTGATGCATCGCATTCTACTTCGAACGGCAGATCAAAGTCTGGTACGGCTAATACCGGTGCATGAGTCAGTTTGGACTTCAACTCTTCAAAACTTTTCTATTCAAACGGCCCCCATTTGTAAATAAGTCCCTTCTTGACCAGTGAAGTCAGGGGTGCCGCAATCAGACTGAAATTCGGGACGAATCTCCGAAAGAAACCACATAAACCCAAGAATTCTCGGACTTCATGTACGTTTGTGGGTGGTTTCCATTCCGAGATCGCCTTTATTTTCGTCTCATCAACTTTCAGACCGCCACGTCCAACAATATATCCGAGAAATGAGAGTTCAGTTGCGTGGAAGGTGGACTTCTCGTAACCTGTTCAGTACCTGTTGGACATTGGAAATATGGTCAGATTCACTAGAACTATATACTAAAATATCGTCAAAATATACAACGAAAAATTTATTAATAAATGGGCGAAGGGTTTCATTCATAAGCCGCATGAATGTGGACGGTGCGTTCGTCAGTCCAAATGGCATAACGAGCCATTCATATAATCCGAATTTCGTCTTGAACGCCGTCTTCCATTCATCTCCCGGTTGCATCCGGATTTGATGATAACCACTTCGTAAGTCGATTTTTGAAAAGATGCTGGCGTGACCCAGCTCGTCAAGCATGTCATCCAATCGGGGGATCAGGTGCCGGTACTTGATAGTGATATCGTTCACTGCTCGGCACTCCACACACATGCGCCATGTTCCATCTTTCTTGGGAACCAATAAGACAGGCAAAGCACACGGTGAGAGGCTTTCTCGGACCCGTCCCTTGTCCATCAGCTCTTGCACTTGTCTCTGCACTTCTTTAGTTTCCTCCGGATTCATTATGTAGGCTGGCTGGTTCGGAATTAAAGCGTCTGACACGAAATCGATTTGATGTTCGATTCCGCGTAGAGGAGGTAGACCAGCGGGTACTTCATTCGGGAAGACATCAGAATTTTCTTCTAACATCCTGGAAAAATTAACAGGAGCATTAGGTGCAGCAGTGCAAGTTCTGTAATTATCAGCAACAGGTTTTGCAAATGCAAGAAAACAGTAACTCGTTGAGCTCGGTGCGCGCATTGTTTGCTCAAAATTGGTTTAAGTCGTCAGAAGGCAAGGGTTGGCAGAGGTGCTCTCGATGCAGAGGGTCTTTCCTTTGTCCTTTGATTTCCGCTCCGCCTCGTCCCTCTTCATATTAGCACGCAGAATTTCTTGATCTGCTCGAACCATCCTCACAGACAGTGGCTTGACATTTATTTTCTTTTGCTTAATAATAAAAGACAAACATTTGGCACGACCCTTGTATTTGACATCGTGATCATATAACCACGGTCGGCCCAATAAAATGTGGCAAGCAGTCATGGGAATGACGTCACAGATGACACTTTCTGAATAGGACCCGATCTTGATAGGAATTTTGGCTCGTCGGTTGACTTTCAAGTCGCTATTGTCATTCATCCAATGGAGGTGGTAGGGACTCGGATGTTCTTCAGTCGGAATACCTAACCTACGAACGACATAAGCACTTATAGCATTAGTGCAACTTCCGTTATCCACAATTACTGAAGCAACATTACCCTTCAAATCAAAATGACAGAAAAATAAATTCTCCCTTTACTCGTCAGAATGAGGTTTTTCTTCTGATCGTTCAGCACTGAGAGTCCGCATGGCCACCAGATTGGTCAATTTGCGATCCTCTTCAATTGTTTCTTCGGCTGCGTAGAATTCTTCACTGTCATCGGAGTCCTCAGTTTCTTCTCTTTCAGCCTGTTCATGCTGTTCATCATCAGAGTCTATTATTCTCCAAGATCCGTCTTCCATGAGTGCAGCTCTTTTGGTGAAAGGGCATTCAGGTGAATAATGTCCCTTTCGACCAAATTTAAAGCACGTAACTTCTTTCTTCCGATCCTTCTCAAATCTTGGCCTCTCGATGACCGCGGGTTTAGGACCTTCCGAATGGTAGGTCTTAAATTCTTTTGCCATCTCGAATCCCTTCGGCTTTGGCTTATCTTCCCTGGGAATAAAAGTCCTTTGATTCCAGGGTTTCTGTGAGCTGGATCCGGAATCCTGTCGGTATTGAGCTTTCTGCACTCGAGGTCGGTCATCAGTCTCAAGCTTTATGGCTAGCTCCACCAAATCAGACAGAGTGTCGTATGGGCGCAGCTTAGCCTCTTTTCGGATCTCGAGTCGGAGTCCTTTGAGAAATCTAGACTTTGTAATGCCTTCATCTTCTTCAACTCCGGCTTTCATCAAGAGGGTCTCCATTTCCTTGAAATATTCCTCTACCGACTTGTTCCCTTGAACAAGGAAGGCAAGTTTGTCATATAAGTCCTGTCGATAGTGAGACGGTACAAATCTGTTCTCCATGGCCCATGTCAGTGTGGCCCAAGTCTGAATGGGATCATAGTTATTCTGCTGAATGTCGTGAGTTGTTTTCTGCCACCATATCAACGCATAATCTTTGAATGCACAAACGACAAGATTGACCTGTTTGATATCTGCGTAGTTATGGCAGTTGAAAATAAGCTCCATCGAGTGCTTCCATTCAAGGTATTCATCCGGATTAGATGTCCCCTTGAATGGGGGAATGTCAAACTTGATCCCTTCAATTCTCGGTCGAGCTCATCATGACGATGATTTCGGCGGGGGTTCCTGTAGATCACTTCTTCTTCTGGATTTGAATCAGATTCATGATGCTGATGTCTTGCTGGTCTGGGTGAAACAGGCATTCGCGGTGGTGGAAGATTTGTAGGTGTTTGAGGCACAGGATTGTTTCGACCGACTCGTCGGGGTCTCTGTTGACGGTTAAAGGCGAGATTCACCTCATTCTGTTGCTGGGCCTCGAGTTCGGCTTTGGCCTCCTCCATTTCATGGCTCTGGACACCCTGGGGTCCACTTGGGTGGCTCCGAGGACTGCTAGAAGTCGTGGGTGGAGTGGCCTGCGGTGTTGACTTGTTGAACACTTCCTGTATTTTTAGCTCAAGACTCCTCATGGTTTCTGATTGAATAGCATTGCCATGCATGACCATGTCGTCCTTGAAGGTATCAACCCATTGATTCAAATCATCCATCCGTTGGTCCATGTTGTCCAAACGAGCAGTCATCCTTTGCAGCATATTCATCAGATCCTTGTTAGAAGGTTGACCTGAACCTGCCATGTCAGATAGCTAGACACAAAAATATTAAGCAATACCTTAAAAGAAGATGGAAAATATTACGGAAAGCAAAAGAAGATGAAAATATTATGTAAAAATAAATAACAGATGAAATTTATATGGATCACTCGGTATAACCACACAGCTTGCTCACAACCCAATGGCTGAATGCTGGGTTGATTCACAACCTGGTATCATCTGCAGTCCAGAGTGATCACAAATAGATGCCCAAGTGTTCAGAGAGTGAGGCCTGAGATGAGGGATGCGCAATACACGGATCAAATGTATCTTCTCGACTCAATTAAAAAATATAAGGTGGAATTATGTGTCATGCAATGCAGTCAATCAAGTTCAACACCTTATGCGAGCAATTATCACAGCAACAGTGTATGTGGTCCCAATATAAAAGTGGAAAAATAAACCTCACTAAACACTCGGATAATACCCTGAATACTCAAATGACTTATTGGGCTAGGTTTCACAAGGTGCCAGTCAGATATCCACTTTATTGTAAAAATTACTCAAGTGGCTTTTTGGGCTAGGGTTTCACGATTGTGTCAGTCCGATATTCACCTTATTGTATTCTACTCAAGATATAAAAATAAAAATAACACTCAGAAGTTCGCCTGGAGGTGCGGTTTGACGGTGGGTGCGATTTAATGGAAGAGACCGCACCAGTAGCAAGAGACCGCACCTATGCTTCTTGAACTTGGTGATGAAAATCTGCTTTGGCAACATGAGGTGCGGTTTAGGTGGGTGCGGTTTAGACCGCACCTGTTGAAGGAGACCGCACCTGGTGGGATCCTTCTTCAGACTTGGTAAAATTCTTCAGCTCAGTTGGTGCGGTTTAATCGGGGTGCGCTTTAAGAGACCGCACCTATGTGGGAGACCGCACCTGGTGTTGGGAGTTCAAAAATTTCTTCACTTCGGACAGAGGGGTGCGGTTTAATGGTGGTGCGGTTTAACATGTGTAGACCACACCAATTAATAGACCGCACCTGAGACTGACAGACCGCACCAGGATAGAGAATTTGGCCCATAATTTTTGACTTTTTCCTCCTTTTTTGGCAGCTTGTCTAGTCCTCCCTTGGGGAATTAATTGCAGATCCCATACATCATTTAATACAATATCCCAACAGTACACGTTGCTCAAGGAGCCGAAGTAATACAAATGATTGGACACATTTAATGATGATGGCTATTACAATACTAGGCTTGCATGCATCATCCAAGATATTACAATATTCTACACTATTACAAGATCTTGCCAAGAACAATATGAAGATGTCAAGAACAAGATGAACACCAACAAGAACACCAAGAACAACAAAACAATCTCACTCCCAAACCCACAAATAATCCACTGTTTTGCTTAAATATGCTCTAATAATGTGTTAAACCAAATATCAAGCATAGCAAACACACACGATGAGAATATATGGGTCTAAACAAGCAAGATGGTCTCGGTAGTGAGCACAAACCACAAGGAACCAAGATTAAACCAAAAAAACAAGAACAAGGCAAATATTTTTAGGGTTTTCTTGGATTTAAGGGCACAACAAGTAATTAAACACTAGGGAATATATTTTGGATTTTTGAGAATAACAACAAGTAGAACCAAGATCGACTTTGATACCAAATGAATTAGGATGCCATGGATCTCTTGGTCACTAACTTGCTTAAGAGAGATTAAGAGATGATTAAGTGGAAGATTAAGAAGATGATAAAAAGGGAGGATGAAGAGATAGAACCGAAAATGAAAATAAAAGCGATAAGGAAGCGAAACCGCAACAAGAATCGTCGAGGGAAGCAACCAAGGTGTTCGAAACCTTGACCTCAACCCAATCCTTCCACTCGAGCCTCGGTTTGGTAATCAACAAAGGATGCTTCGGTCCAAGATTGATGAATGTTTCCAAGCAAACATACAAAGAGTGTGTGAGAGTATATGTAAACTCACAATGATCTTTGAAGAGAGAAATATTCAATATTCATTCAAGCAAAGATTGTCTACAAGTGTTTGGGAGGTCATATATATAGACCTCATTACAAAGGGCAAAACAGGAATAAGAAAACTACATAGTTGAAGGCAAAAATAGCTAAAATTACATCGGGTGCGATTTAACATAGTGGTGCGGTTTACCGCACCTGGTAGAGGTAGACCGCACCATGCAGAAATGAGCTCTTCTTCACAAATGGAGGAGGTGCGTTTAGGCTAGGTGGTGCGGTTTGGTGGTGCGGTTTAAGACCGCACCTGTCGAGAGACCACACCTGTCGAGACCGCACCTCTCGGCTTTTACCTTTTCAACACGAAAGGATGTGGTGCGGTTTAGGGTGGTGCGATTTAGTCCGCACCTCAGTGTAGACCGCACCTGCTGGAAATGGGATCCTCTTCATGAAAGTGGGTGGTGCGGTATAAAGGTGGTGGTGCGGTTAAAAGGGTAGACGGCACCTGTTGTTTAGACCGCACTTGTGGAAAATTTTCCAAGTGTTGGATCCTTTTGACCTCCTCATGCTATTTGATCTGTTGGTGCATCTTGAGGTCTTCTTCCTTCCAGCTTTATTCTGATATCACATGACCCGGGTGACTGGGTCCTAGGTCTTCTTCCAGTCTGATCATGATCAATGCCTTCAAACTGCTACCTCCTTGTCTGTTGATTTCGTCTGTGAATTCTGCAGTCTTGAGAAGGTGGGCAATTTGGTCCATGAATTTCTTGGCCCGGTTCCTGGAGCATGGTCCCGATGGGATAATTAATGCTGCAGATTTGGCTCCCACGCCACCTATACAGGCTACAAAATAGGTGGTGAGAGGGTTATGCCACACAAATTACAAACGGGGAAATGGGAGAGATAGAGGGCCGGATGGAGAATCGAACCCCTAACCTTCAAGTTGAGAGTCTAGAGACTTGACCAAATGAACGAGTCCACATCCCCAATAGAATATTAAAGATCAAATTACACATAATGTAAATTGGAAAAGAAACTGAATATGTGTAATACGTTTTGTAACAAAGCTAACTTTATTTTTGTGTGGATGATGAATAATTTGCACTTCTCATATTTTACCACAAGCGGATGGTTGTCATCAAATAATGAAAACCGGTGAATACCGGGTCGATCCACGATGAATTCAGAATATTATTTCATTCTGGAGAAAACTTAGTCATTTTAAGTTCATTAATAATATATATTATATTTTGAAAAGAGTTTGTTTAATTCTAATGGTGATTAAATTAAAATGATAGCATTAAATTTAAAAATAAAGCAGGTTAAAAATTTAAAATAATAAAAATAAAAATAAGATATATGCTTGTAATGATTTAGAACATGCCATCTTTATATAAAAGCAAAATTGCATAATGATTTAGCATTTCCCAATGTCTAAAAAATCAATTTCAGTAGAGTTAATAATTTTATAAAGATTAAAAATATGACAATTTCCTGTTTTTCATAATTTGTAAAAACAGACTTCATGGAAGCAAATTATTGCATCTAACATTCTGCAATCATCAGTCTAGGCATAAATTTGAGTCTTTCGCAAGCATACAAATTTTCCTATTGTGATTAAATGGCACATTTCATTTCCCAAATCAGCGTGTACATGCCAGAATCCATTTTAATGTGATTTATTCCCAAGACCTGTACTAAAATCTAATTTCCACCTTTTATCTCCCGATTTAGCAAAGCAGAAATCATACAGATTAGATTCCAACATTTAAATCATGCAGAACAGTGTAAACAACGACAATTTATACATATAACAACATGGTAAAATGGATTATATTACTAATATTAGAGTGCAGACATATTAGGATTTTGCCAGATTGCTGTAAATGATAAAATACAGAAAGATCGATCAATTCAGAATTCAACAGATTAATGATGTAAACATCAGATTAAAAGGAACACAGAATTATCGATCAAATTTGTGCAGCAGAACAGCAATCCTAATTCAGATTCTAACACCATTACAGATTAATCTAGATTTAAACATATAAACATCGATCATATTTATTGCTTCCATAAAAATATAGATTCTACTTCAAAGTAATTCGGAACTCCCGTTCTAGAATACTTCTAACACGAACAACATAGAAATCCATTTACAAACATGAAAACAGTAGGAAATTATGTTAAGAGCAAATCCTAAACATTACAAAGCGAGAAAAAGAAAGACAACACCTAGAATGCGAAGAACACAGTCAGAAAATACATTCTGATCACTTCCTCCGGCATGGTTCGGTATTATTCGGCTTCTTCTCCAATGTTGCCGAGCTTTTCTGTCGAAAATATGAGTCTGGAATCAAGAAAATGACTAAAAACGGGCTTTAAAACCGTGTTCGGGAGGTTAGAAAACCTCCAAACCGCGAATGTGGCGCCCAAAGTGGCGCTCGGGAGGCCTTCCAGGCGCCACCAAGAAGGGACGGCGCATTCTGGCAATTTTCCAATGTGGCGCCAAAAGTGGCGCTCGGAGGCCATTTCCGGCGCCGCCATGAACGTGCGGCGCATCCTGAAGCTTTTTCACCTCTGAAATTTTTCTAAGTGTTGAAACGGCGCCTAGGTGGCGCTCCGAAGGGATTTTGGGTGCCGCAAAGCACGTGTGGCGCCTTCTGAGAAGATTGCAACTCTGATTTTTTCTAAGTCTGATCTTAGCGCTTGCATTGGCGCTCCGAAGCTTGTTTGGGCGCCGCTATGTTGATTTGGCGCTTCCTGGGCACATTTCAGAGTTGTAAAATCCGGATCTGACAGTATTCATCCTCCGAACATCCTCTTTTCTTCATTTAAATGCCTGAAACAACATTGCAATGCATTAGGTTTGCCAAAGTCTTATTAAAAACACATAAAACATGGTAAATTTAACCTAAATAAGCCAAATCTAACCATGATCACTTGAAAAGTAAAAATACATGAAATATATCTAAAAGTGTAATGAATTATGGTAAAATGCACTCATTTTGGACATATTTTGATACAATTCAAGCTTGTATAAGTGTGGTTTCACAGGGTGCATCAACATCCTCACACTTAAATATTGCTCGTCCCTTGAGCAATGAAATCAATTAACACGTCAACATGCCAATCGAGATAATAAAGATAAAGTCACTACAGTTATGCCAAATCATCGATTTCAACAACGCAATGAGCTAAAGAGATTCAAAAGTTTAATGTGCTAGAACAGAGTAAACTGTCATGTATCAGCTGTCAAAACGGGGTATTCAAAGCACTTACAGTACAAAAAGCAGATTAATCACACATAGCAACTCGAAATGGGAGAGCGAATAATGTAAATATGCTTTTCTATTCCCGTCTTCAAATGTGCTCAATTAATTACTCGGTTTCACAATTATCCTAAGACACTTTGGCTGAGTTGTAGATGGTTGAATTCCAAAAGCTACTCATGTCCAAGAATACGTGCCAGTCATATAGCCAAGAGTTTATAAATATTCTGTTTAATGCCCCTTTATTTCAGATTTTTCTCTTTTTTCTTCTTTTTTTTGATCTTGCATTTTCTAATTTTTCTTTTTTTTTTCTTTCTGCAAGATTTGATTTGCTGTTTGTATTTTTATTTATTTTTTATAGGGGTTTTACTCTGATTTTATTTGTAACTAAACATTTAAGGAGACATGGAACGAGCATATTCATATATAAATAATGATAACTCTCCACATAACAAGTAAACCAGTCTAATTAATCAAAAACTTTCTGTAAAGTAAATAGAATTGTCACCAAAATTCAAACAGCAAGCATGACAGTTTAGCAAGGTCTAAAACTTTAAACTAAGAATCACAATGCTCAAGTTGTAAAATCGGATCTAAGCAGAACAGTTAGACTTATTTGAATTTTCTCCAGATTGGCTGTGATGTGATAACTCAAATAATGGCACACTGTGAAAACACAATTTAATCTAACATATTCAACATATCCAACCTAAAGCATTTACCATATTAATTCTAAAGTATAAGGAAATATTAAAACCATAACTAAGCTCTCACCAATTTATTCCCATGCAAATTAGTAAACATAAAACATGAAAAGATCACACCTGGAACGTTTAGGGCTTTGAAATTCACTTCATCATCACAGCTGTCATCTTGCTCCTTTGTTGGCATATCCTGCTTCTAATATTTATATATATATATATATCAATTACTCAAGAAAATATGATTGTTAGTGCATATGAGAATTCCTAAGTAATCAGAATCAATAAACACCATCCATAACTCAAATTATAATATTTAACAACAATTTCCAGCAACTTTAATAAGTATGGACAGATTTGATAGATAATAAATTTCAAAATTCACCAAAAGCAAAACATCATAAGTTCTAGAGCAGAATTTACAGCAAAATGCCAACAACTATAGCAAAATATATCCTCATTCTTTATGATAACTCAACCCTGGATAATGTATTAAATAAATGATTTATACATTGAATAAAATAAATGGACCTATTGATGAAGAATTTCGAGAATGTGATCATAATAGAAACTCCTCCATCCTCACACTTAAACTGGACTACCAGTTTAGTTTAAGTGCATAATGAAGGATTTAATGAACTAGAGGCAATCTTAGGAAGCGCCTGGACAGAATGCTTGGTAATGAGGCTTGGTTTGACCGGTTCCCCCGTTGCTTGGTTGAAATTCTTCCCAAAATCCATTCTGATCATGCGCCTCTTCTGACTAGGATTGATGCCTCGGCTGTTTCTGCCAATTATGACCTCTCGAAAGTTTTTAGATATAAGATAGTTTGGCAAAGTTATCCGAGTTTTCGTCGTTTGGTGTCTGACATTTGGAATTCTTAAGGTTCGATTAAAGACCACCGTGATGTTCTCCGTAAAGAAGCTACTACCTGGAACTCTGAGGTTGCTAATTCAACTAGGATGAGAAAGGCTAGGATTAGAGCCCGGCTTGCTGGCATTGAGAGGAAGGGTGATCTGACTTCCAATTTGTTCTCCAGAAGATTACATGCTCAGTTGTGTACTAAGTTGGGCCACATCCTTGAGCAAGAGGAGCTTATATGGATGCAAAGAAGCACTCGTGACTGGAACCTTGTTGGGGACTCGAATTCTAGCTTCTATCATAATTTTGTTAAGGCTAAGAGGAGGAAGAACCTCTATTCGATGTTAGAAGACGATCAAGGCCAAATTTTTACTAATGAGGAGGCCATGCATGATATGGTGACTCGATATTTTCAGAGGCTCTTTTCCAACGACTTGCATCGTCTTAGCTGCCCTCAGTCTGTTTCTGGATTATTTCCTTGTCTGTCTCTATGTGATATTGAACTGTTACAGGCTACCCCTTCTATGGAAGAGACTTGGGATGCTGTTCGGAGTATGGCCCCCCTTAAGGCTCCGGGCCCTGATGGTTTTCATGCTATGTTCTACATTCAGAATTGGAAGGCCCTGAGAAAATCGGTTAATAGTTTTATCCTGGAGTGCTTTAGTGGTTCGAGGGATTTATCTAAGATCAATCATACCTCTTTGGTTCTTCCTAAAATTCAGAATCCTAAATCGGTTACTCAATTTCGTCCCATTAGCCTTTGCAATGTGCTTTATAAAATCCTTACCAAACTCCTTGTTAATCGTATTTCTTCTTTCTTGCCCAATCTTATTGGCCCTGGTCAGTCTATCTTTGTTAAAGGGCGTGTTATCCAAGATAATATCATTTTATGTCAAGAGCTACACCATTATTTGGAGAAATCTACTGCCAAACCCGGTTTTATGATACTTAAGTTGGATCTTGAGAAAGCATATAATAAGTTAAACTGGGATTTTATTATGGAAACTCTTATCCTTTTTGGCTTCCCTACTAATATTGTTGCTCTTATCATGCACTGTATCAAGTCCTCTCTTTTGCAGGTCTGGTGGAATGGGAAACCTTCGACTCCTTTCAAACCTAGTCGTGGCATCCGACAAGGCGATCCGATTTCCCCTTACATTTTCATCCTGTGTATGGAACGTTTGGGTGTCTTAATCTTAGATGTTGTCTCCAAGAATTTATGGTTTCCACCAGCTTGGGATAGAGGACGGATTAAAGTTCCTTATCTTTTCTTTGCTGATGATATCCTTTTGTTTACTAAAGCTACTTCGAGCCAAGCTTTTCTTATTCAATCTATTCTTGCTCAATTTAGTTCTATGTCTGGTCTTACTGTTAGCATTGCTAAGTCTAGGATTTATTTTGGGAATGTGGTTGATCGTGCTACTATATTGAGTATCACTAACATTCTGGGATACCAATCTGTTTCCAATCTTGGGTCTTATCTGGGGATCCCTATTAACTCTGGGAGGCGGTCTCATAAGGATTTTGGTTATCTTATTGACAAACTTCATTCTAAACTTAATAATTGGTCGCATCACCATCTCAGCATGGCTGGCCGCACTACCCTTATTAAATCTGTACTTCAATCTCTTGGAATGTATGTTATGCAGGTGATTCGACTCCCTAACAGAACGATCATGGACATGGAGAAAGTCTGTAGGAACTTCTTATGGGGCTCTCACTCAAATACCCGTAGAGTCCATCTCCTCGCATGGGACAATATAACCAGGCGGAGCTCTATAGGTGGCCTTGGGCTTCGTCGGCTAAGGGATTTGAATGATGCTCTTCTCATGAAGTCCTATTGGTGACTGGTATCCAATGACACCCTTTGGAGTCGTCTCCTCAAATTTCGACACGGCTGGAATGGCCACTGCTTCACCCACAACTCTCAATCCCTTTCCAATTTTGCTAAGGACTTGCACTCCGTTGGCATTACTTTTCATTCCTTATCCATCTGGAAACTAGGCAATGGAGAGTCTGCTCGATTTTGGGTGGATCATTGGACTAACTTAGACTGTTGTTTGCAGGATCTTGCGCTTCATGCCTTGTCCCAGGAAGACCTCGCTTGTCCGGTGGCGTCCTACTTGGTTGATAATGCTTGGGATGTCAATAAACTTCATCAGGTCCTACCTCTTGCAATAGTGAACCTGATAGTCCAAATTCCAACTTCCCTTAATTCTTCTGTGGCTGATCGTCGTTTCTGGAAGCTGGCCTCCAATGGTCTTTTTTCCATCAAGAGCACCCTTGACCACCTGGAGGATCTTCGTAGCCAGGAGCCATCCATAATGGATTGGAAAACTATTTGGCGTTGGCCGGTCGCTCCCGTGTTCGTAACTTTTTGTGGATTGCTTCCCACAATAGACTGCTCACTGGCCTGGAGCGTTTCCGCAGAAACCTGACCTTCAATGAGAGCTGCGGGCGATGTGGAGCTACAGAATCTAGTATCCATGTGCTGAGAGACTGTCCTTCATCTGCCCTTGTTTGGACAAATCTGGGCATGGGCTCATCCAATGACTTCTGGCGACTTGACATTGGAAGCTGGATCATGTCTATGTCCAGTGTTGTTGTGGGTGAATCCAAGGCAACAACTTTTGGGTTTGGAGCTTGGCAGATTTGGAAGCTCAGATGTCAAGAGGTATTTGGCAACGGTAATGTTCAGTGGCCTGTTGTTCATTCCAGAATCCTTCGAGCGGTTCATGAGTACCTTGGGGCTAGGAAGGAACTCAAATTGTATGGTGTTAAGGCGTGGAGTTGTGGTAGGGCTCGCTGCGAACGCCCTCCGGATGGATGGGTTAAAGCTAATTGTGATGGTAGGATTAGCCGAGGTTTGGGGTTCGCGGGTGGTGTCCTTCGCGATTCCAATGGAAATTGGCTCGGCGGAATCCGTTCCATGCAGGCCAATCTTGACGTTACACAGGCTGAGGCTTTGGGCATTTTGATCACCTTACAGCTTGCTTGGTCTTTGGGAGTTCGGAAAATTTTTGTTGAGTCAGATTGTCTTTCCGTGATTGAGCTCATTAATAATGCTGATAATATTCTGGGACCTGCGCATCCTTGGATCAGCGGCATCCGCGACATGAAGACTTGGATTTGGGAGATCTACTTTTCTTCAGTTCCGAGAGAGTGCAACTTAGTTGCCGACCAATTTCTTAGAGGTCATTCATTCCAAACAAGTCCACAACACTTTGTTAGACCTCCAAATTTCATTCTTGATGTACTCAACTTTAATCGTCTTGGCATGTACCAAACGAAGTAATTTTTGCAATAAAATTTGGCCTCAGCCCTCCTTTTCCCCGAAAAAAAAATGCAGGATTAAAACTTTTTAATTTCAAAAATAAGAATATAGCATGCATTTAAAACGTTAGACTGAATTAGATCATACCTTTTAAATAGATAAAAATTTCAGCTTTTTTAATATGATCTATTCATCATAATTTATTTTAATGCCTGCATTGTGTAAAATCATAAGATTTGATGAAATTAATCCCACATTGTATAATATATCACAATTTCTGAAATTCTCTCAACAACGATCACAAATAAATCAACAATAAGTGCATAAACAGAATTTAAGAGAGTTAATATGAATTAGAATACCTAGGGTTTAAGATTAAGAGGAGCAATTTGTGGAATAATACGTCTGAGTTCTGAAGAGGAGGCAAATTATGGAGCCTAACGGGTTAAATCCAGTAAATATATGAGTTTTGAATAAATACCCGACCCATTAAACTTTAAAATTCAATTGGATATGATTTGGACCGTGTAAAGATATCAAAATTAGGCAAAATTCGAGTCTGAGACGCCAATACGGCGCTCAGGACCGCATTTGGGCACCGCACAGTGAAAGCGGCGCCTCCTGGAAGAATTTCTAAATCTGAGGCGCCAATGGGCACTTGGGAGCTGATTTGAGTGCCACATAGTGCATGTGGCGCCTACTGGACACGACCACAAAATTTTTTCTTCCCCCAACTCAATCTAAATGACATCCAATGCCTCCGACAGTTCAACAACATTAATCCCACTTCTTTCATCAATTATCATGATTATCTACTTTCCTATTATCAAATCAACAGCTCGCAACATTCCAGTTTAACATGATTTAAGTAAGAGCTATTTTATTAGAATTAAAAACATGCATAAACATAACTTAAACATAAATATAAACTTAACCACATTCTCACCATATTCAATACAAATAAAACACCTAAGTAGCAATATTAATAGCAAAAAATCCAACCAAGTAGCAAGGTATTTCTTATACATTATTTGTGGAATCTGGTTACACAAAAACTTTGGGTTAGTGTTAAATATATGCATTGCTCCCCATCGTCACACTTTAGTTAAACCAAAAGTTTAACTTAAGTGCATTGTATAAAGCAAACATATATCAACCTAGAATGTGGGATTTAAACAACTAAATGACCAATATATTTTATATTAAAAGCTATAAGTTCTAAGTCTCTTACAAATTTAAGAAAATCACTTTTTAGAACTTAAAACTTATTATTAAAAAGAACATATTTTTAAGTTATAAAAACTCCCTTTTTTGTTAAAAATTTCAGACTTAATGCTTAAAGCTAACCAAATTAGCAAACTAGTTCTTATTAATGATTCGAAATAATGATAAAGAACTTTTAGTTTATTGTTTTAAATAACATAAGTTTGCCTTTTTAGTTAAAAATTCATAGGACGAGTTTTTATAATAAAATTGTTTCTTTTTTATAAATTAGAAAAAGTGACATTTCAAGCTTTAATGTTACCAAAATTTATTAATGTAGATTGAAACAACATGCTTAACAATATTCATAGATCAACTTAAAAGATTAAACATGTTATTTTAACACATTTTTATAAGAAAATTTCAGATTTCAGATACTGTAATACCATTTTCCAAAGAGCTGTAATCTGAAATTTTACAAACACTCTATAAAAATTTTGGCATAGGGCTTGAAAATATGTTCTAACACTCATTGTTCATTTTAAACAAAGATTTATATATTTAAAACAATTTTAATCCCACATTCTACATAACCTAAAATTTTAATTAACAACAAAAATACTAATAATAACACATATCAAATCACAAAATTGGACGAATTATTGAACTATGATAGCTATTCTTACCCAAATTGAAGCTTTGAAGCACTTTGACAAGAAATCCCCAAATTTGATAAGCTAGGGTTCTTGAGCCTCAATTTTAGCTTCAATTATCAAGTACATTTCAGTTTCTACTTTCACCACATAACATGCACTACTTAATTATTAAATTAGAAATATGGTGGGCATATTTTATTAACAAAATTAAAAACCTAAACAAATAAGCATAACGTGACATAAAATAAAAATAAAAACATGCATATACCATAAATATGATAATAAAGACAAACAAAAATATACTCCCTCCGTCCCACTCCAAGTGTCTTGTTACTGTTGGGCACGGGAATTAAGGTAGAGTTGGTTTGTGAGTATATGGTGGGGTCCACATAGTTGTTGGAGGGGAAAATTATTTCTATTTATAGAAAGAAGACATTTGTAATGGGACATCCAAAAATAGTAAGTAGGACATTTGGAATGAGACGGAGGGAGTATTATTTTTATTTTTATTTTTTTTTTAAAGGAACTGTGGTGGAAGGGAAATTGAGGATGATGACTGCGATTGTAAGATTCAATAGAGAGAGGAATGTGAAAGAGAGAACAAGAGGGAGATGACTATTTTAATTTTTTAAGGTTTAAATTAAATGGGTAGGTTTTAACCCACTTAGAGGATCAAAGATTAATTTTGAGCGAATTGAGGATTAATTGGAATGGATTTGAAGCATAAAAGTTTGTAAAAATTCGAGTTTGGCAAAAATCCAGTGGTTCCCATTTTATGCTACATATGGTACTCAAACAAGTTTTTACGCGTCATTGGTGAAAATGACGCCCAAAATGCCTTGCTTGTGTTACTTTTGATGCTTAATTGAGTTTTCGAAAGCCATTTATGAAGAGTGGCATCTAAAACTCAGTATTTGTACAAATTTTGTAGCAAAAATACATGGCGTAATTTGTGTAATTGAAACCTAAGATTCCATCAATATTCCTATTCATATGTTTAGAAAACTACCCTAATTAGTTCTTATCATCCCCTATAAATAGCTATGAAATTCTGTTCATTTTCATCAACCCCTCTATCAATTTATTTCAGCATTTTCTCATACTTTATTTAAATCACCACAAAAATTCTTTCAGTTATTGATCACTCCAATTCTTATCTCGTCTCAGTTCAATTGCTTAAGAATCACTCCAAAATTAACTATAATGGACATCATGCAAGAACAATTATTTAATCTTAACTAAAGCATATAAACTAAAAAAAAAGAAATCAAACATATTAAGTAAAATACATAAATAACTATTACTAAGCATACAAAGGCAGTATGCGAATTCCCTTTCCTAATCAGCTTTCAAAGACAAATGCACCATTTTCTAAATTAAAGCTCTAAATGGTGGGTGCACTTCCATGATCCTGTCATTCATGAGTTACAAGGTCAAATTGCACATCTTTATACAACAATTTAAATAAAGGTAAGGCAATCATAGGAGGATTATTGATAAACATTGTATAATATCAGCATTCCCTTAAAAAAAAACTCATTAAAGTTGTAATGTTGTCAAGAGGTGGAATTTAATCTCAAATTTTATCTCTAGCATCCGTTCTCAACACTTGATGTAATGGAATTAATTAAAAGTCATCTAATTTATTAAGAAATACGTACCTCAAGTGTGTTGGTAATACCTTTAAATAAAGTGTAGGTGACTTTTCAATCGAGAGTATCCACTTGAAATCCTCAATTATATATGTTGCATACAACTCGCCGTCATCTTCACACTTGTTCTCTTGCAAATCTTCCTCTTTGTTTGATGAGAACTCAATATTCTTTCAACTTTCAGGATCACACGCTGATTTAGCTCGATGCCCTTGCACGACATAGAATAGGAAAAAGTTATAACAATATTTAAAAAGTAGAAATAACATAAATATATTTAAATGAACTTAAAACAACATAATTTTCACAATAATTCCCCGGCAACGGCGCCGAAAACTTGATGAATAATTTTCACTACTCATATTTTACCACAAGCGGATGGTTGTCATCAAGTAATAAAAACCGGTGAATACCGAGTCGATTCATGAGAAATTCAGAATATTATTTCATTCTGGAGAAAACTTAGTCATTTTAAGTTTATTAATAATACATATTATATTTTGAAAAGAGTGTGTTTAATTCTAATGATGATTAAATTAAAATAATAGCATTAAATTTAAAAATAAAGCAGGTTAAAAATTTAAAATAATAAAAATAAAAATAAGATATATGCTTGTAATGATTTAGAACATGTCATCTTTATATAAAAGCGAAATTACATAATAATTTAGCATTTTCCAATGTCTAAAAAATCAATTCTAGCAGAATTAATAATTTTATAAAGATTAAAAATATGACAATTTCCTATTTTTCATATAATTTGTAAAAACAGACTTCATGGAAGCAAATTATCGAATCTAACATTCTGCAATCATCAGTCTAGGCATAAATTTGAGTCTTTCCCAAGCATACAAATTTTTCTATTATGATTAAATGACACATTTCATTTCCTAAATCAGCGTGTACATGCCAGAATCCATTTTAATGTGCTTTATTCCCAAGACAGGTACTAAAATCTAATTTCCACATTTTATCTCTGTAATACCCGGGAAAACTATTAAGAGGAATCGGAACTAATTTAATTAGAAAAATTATCGCACGGAAATGTTACGAGCATCAACCCAAACTCGTAATAAATTCTAGATGGAAAAATTCAAACCGTGAATGACCCGGAAAAAAAATCGAGCCGAAAATGTAGAAGGATGGAAGTCCGAAAGAGAGGACCCGACGGATCGCACGATGCGCCCGGACCGAGGTCCAGGCGCTGGCTGCGCGCTGGCCGCGCGGTAACGCGCCACGACCGCGTGGTCGCGCTGAACGCGGCAGATCACGCGATCATGGCGATTTCTTGCCAAAATTACGCCTTCCGACTTTGGTAAGAAAATCGGACGAGTGGGGAAGCTTTTACCCGACCTAGGGCTGCCTCCCCCACTCTACTCACCACTGAACAGCCCTCCAAACACCCACAATCTCTCCCAAAGCCAAACACCTCTCCGACGAACTTCCAGCAACCCCCGATGAGTATTCCGGCAAACACGGGACGAGCGAGACAAGGCCACTGCCTTCTAGGACCTTGGTAAGTTGTATTATAGTGTGTAGCTCGTCCATAAGTCTCAAAAACTCAAAATCTAACCATCTTTCCTTTGCCACGATTTCACGTCGGGGGACGAACAAAAAGCGATCGGAGAAGTTGGCCGTTCGTCGCGACCTTAGGACGTCCGGAAAGCCCTTACAGCGACCCTATTCTCTAACTAAGTAAGTTAAGACCTTACTCTTTAATTTTTGTGGTTTATTGTCGTTTGAATTAAGAGATCTAGACACGTAACTAAAATCGGTTTTCAAAAACCCTATTTTCGACCAATTTCAGAAACTAGCCTAAAACCCGACCTTCGGGAATTCAAACCAAAAACTTTCGGTCAAAATTTCAGCCATTTTCATAAAGGTTTGATACTCCAAATCGTACCGTAAAGTTTCTGTATAAAAATCGAACGTTTGAAATCTGGACAGTTTCATTGTCTCGATTTTATGCATATTTTTCACCCGTTTCTAGATCGATTCAACCTTGCATTTCTAAACAAAAGTTGTAGATAATTGTGCCTAGATTATGCATATAAAATTTCATAAATTTTGGAGTTCATTTAATATGTCAAAACGGACGATTTCAGAACCTGTTCTAAACTGATTTTTGAATCCGCGCATAAGCAGTGTGTTAGTGTCGATTTTTGAACATCTAAAACTCATTATTTCCAAATTCTTAAAACATGAAAGTTGTTCATTAAGGTGCTATGTACATCATGTAAAAATTTCGGACCAATTGGTTATAAAATGAATTTTTAATCGGCGTTGTACAAAACTGTGTCGGAATCAGTCCTTTGGACAGAAATCTTCCTTGGTAAAGAACTCGAAATTTGACTCACTTCGAAACCTTATTTCCAGAAACTTAAAACATGAGAGTTGTTTGTATGTGTGTACTTGAGCTACTGTGTAAATTTCAGAATTTTTTATTAAAAGATGAATTTTTAATTGAAAAAGGCCAAAACTGTGACGAATTGGATTTTTCGAACTTGCGAGAACTCGAATTATGAAATGTGATATCGAATCCTTTGTATACGACGAAACATAAACTTTTGAAAAATCCCGTTCACTAGGCTGAGCCGTTCCTCATGCTATCTTTATCTTTGAGACTGCCTCGTTAGTGGTCTCCCTACTATCTGAGATTGCCTCGTTAGTGATCTCGCGCGCTGTGTTATTTGGACTGCCTCGTTAGTGGTCCTACTATCTTTGAGACTGCCTCGTTAGTGGTCTCCCATTTATTTGGACTGCTTCGTTAGTGGTCCTACGATTTGAGATTACCTCATTAGTGATCTCCCCGGTATGATGTCCTCTTCTTAGTTTGCGGGATAAAATATAAAAGACTTGTGTGTGTATCTAATTATGCTGAATTTATTTATCACGTTTTAAATTATGCCTCTAAATTACGTATTTAAATTATGCTTTTTTTTAAATTACACTTTTAAATTAAGTCCTTAAAATTATGTATTCTCGTCTTGAATTCCTTAATCGTGTTTTCCGCTGCAAGAAATCTATAAATTTAAATTTAATTTTAATATGCATAAAAAGTCTAACTTTTAAATTAAACACATGTAACCCCTTAAATTGTTTAGTTAGGGATTGACTTACTCGGTATATTTTTATACTGATAAACCCGTTGTTATTTTTCTTTTACAGAGTATGTCGAGTGATGCATGCTCATGCATTGGGGGAACTATTTCATAACCACTTTTATTCCTTGCACTTCAGTACTGTTTTAAATTGGGCCTGTTAAACCCGAGTTTTGGCCATGTTGGCTGTGATTACTTTTCCGCTGCATTTACTCTATTTTCGTGCATGGATGATTACCATTCCGTATTTTGAAATTTAGTATTATTATTTTCCGGACTCAATATTGAAATATTTTTAAATCTTTTAAGTACCCATAAGCCTTGCATTTCCTTAGTGAGCTCGGAGAAACCGTGTCTTGCTAGGGAGATGTGGCGGTGACATCCCGGCCTGTGTTATCATAACGTAGTTCAAAAGATAACCCCGGCCTGGGTCCTCTCCGCATACCCCTCAAATTGTCCTCAATACAAGCTCCCATATTCACCCAACCGCCTCGCGCAATAAAGCAAATGGTCTCATAGACATGATCCAGGACAATATGACCCCGGGTAATCGGCCGGACGCGCCCTAACCATATCTGGGTGAACTCTCGCCAAGGGGAATCCATCGTCGTCAACCGCAGCTCATGATCGTGCTCGAGCTGATGAGCTACCACGGTGCATAAGACACCCCACGCTGGAGCAATAACGCGGCCCTCAGGCTGTGGACGGAATACGCCATCGTCAGGCAGATCGAAATAGACATTGATCGCCCGAGCACTGAAGTCGAGATAGCGACCACGAACCCATACTCGAGATAAGTCGTCACCCTCCCCAAGACCGCCAATGTTGGCGGTAACCACCATAGCCAGATAACCGGAGGCAACGCCCTCGGGATGACGTGCCAGCCCAGTCCACTGCAAGTGCTCCAAGACCGCACTGATCCTATCATCGCCCAAATGATCAGGATATATGCCTCTCTCGGGGACATAAGCCCTGTTTCGACGGAGCTCATCGAAATAAAAGTCCTGGGCGGCCCTCGTCCTAAAACGAAACCTATCATGCCGGTGAGGACACACCTCGTCAGGGAGACCCCTGTGTCTCGGGCCCCGCTGCTCCTCGGACTCGCTCTCATCAAAATCCGGCATCACCGGAGCGGCAGTACTAGAACCAGCCGCATCGCGCCGAGTAGCTCGCCTCTTGGCCCCCGGAGGACACATGAGAGACGCCAAAACAACCCACAAGAAGAGCAACAGCCTGCAAAATATCCAATACCAATTATAAGGCTAAATTCCACACAATAACTCACGCAGAGATACGCAGGGGACATCAATATAGACTTCCAACGTGAGTATTCCATGAGAACATCAAATCTAATCTTTCGTTAACACAAAACGGAAGGTAATCTAAACAAAGGATATGCCCAAACAAATTCCAAAACCTTTGTGGCATTTCGTCGAACATGTTATGTGCGCAATAAACCAAATTCTAAGTTACTAACAAACACATGGAAATTACCCACAAAACGAAACGATTGCTCAAACAACAACTCATCATTACCTTGCGGCACCAAACAACAAAAATGAACTAATGATCACCCCCCAATACCAACCAAAAATCAAACAAATTTCATATTCTTCCTAAAGATTCAAATCCAACAATAATTTGCCAAAAACATAAACACATTGTGGTATAAACACAAGCAAGGCAACAAGAGTAACATCAATTATCACATATGCTTGCTAATTTGCACAGATCAAGCCTAAAACTAACAAATCCCCAAATTTCTCCCAAAACCCTAAAATCTAAGATATGCCACAAAATCGGACAAATCATGGCATACAAACTGAAATTAGTAAGGGGGTTTAGTAGATACATACCTTACAAAGCAAAATCGAAGCCGGGACAGGGAAAAGTTGGGAGCAAGAGGACGAATTTGAGAGAAAGTGTGAGATGGTCTCGAATGGGAAATGGGGGAAGTAGCTCGGGCGGGGCGCGAGCCCTTATTTTTCAAACTGCCACACCCTCGCGGTCCCCGCGCGCTGAAACCCCATACCGCGCGGACACCGCGCGGGACACGAAAAACGTGTTATTTTTTTTTTATGATTTTTGCCTTATTTTCTTTTGCTTCACACTACTCACCTAGCCGAGCATGCATCGATAATGTGGTACGACGGCATGGAGTACCCCACGACATCATCTCGGATAGGGACAGTACATTTGTCTCACATTTTTTTGGACAAAACTAAAAGACACCCTCGGTACGAAAATAGAGATAAGAGCCGCTCAGGACCGGCAAAAGAGTCACGCGAACGTGAGACGAAAAGACTTGGAATTTCAAGTCGGCGATAAAGTCATGCTGAAGGTATCACCAGTGAAGGGTGTGATGCGCTTCGGCAAACGAGGAAAACTGAGTCCACAGTACATAGGACCATATGAAATCCTGGAAAGAGTGGGAAATCTCGCTTATCGGCTAGCGTTGCCACCACAATTTGCTCGTTTCACGATGTGTTCCACGTCTCCCAATTGAAGAAGTATGTGCACGATCCGACCCATGTGCTCCAACCGGAAGAAATTGAATTTGAGGATGACTTGAGCTACGAGGAAGTTCCGGTGCGAATACTTGACATGAAGGAGAGAATAACGAGGAATAAGACCGTGAGGATGGTCAAGGTCCTATGGTCTAACCATGAAACGGAGACGGCAACGTGGGAATTGGAAGCCGATATGAAGCAACGTTACCCAACCCTCTTCCAAGATGACCCGACCATAGTTATGGGGACATAAATGTATTCTTAAGGGGGGGAGGATGTAACACCCGAGAAAAAACAAATTCAAATTGTTTTGAACTACGTTATGACTTGATCCCCTCACAGGGTATGTAGGCAGCTTGGAAATCTAAATTCTAAGTTCAGTCACCTAATAAACCACAAAATAAATCACAAAACAAAAACATAACCAAAACCATCCTGACGTTTAACTCGAAAAAACCGAAACACAACTTCGAGGGCGAATTTGATTCTTAAGGGGGGTAGAGTGTAATACCCGGGAAAACTATTAAGAGGAATCGGAACTAATTAAGTTAGATAAATTATCGCACGGAAATGTTACGAGCATCAACCCAAACTCGTAATAAATTCAAGATGGAAAAATTCAAACCGTGAATGACCCGGAAAAAAATCGAGCCGAAAATATAGAAGGACGGAAGTCCGAAAGAGAGGACCCGACGGATCGCACGACGCGCCCGGACCGAGGTCCAGGCGCTGGCCGCGTGGTAACGCGCCACGACCGCGTGGTCGCGCTGAACGCGGCAGATTACGCGATCATGGCGATTTCTTGCCAAAATTACGCCTCCCGACTTTGGTAAGAAAATCGGACAAGTGGGGAAGCTTTTACCCGACCTAGGGCTGCCTCCCCCACTCTACTCACCACTGAACAGCCCCCCAAACACCCACAATCTCTCCCAAAGCCAAACACCTCTCCGACAAACTTTCGGCAACCCCCGACGAGTATTCCGGCGAAGACGGGACGAGCGAGACAAGGCCACTGCCTTCTAGGACCTTGGTAAGTTGTATTATAGTGTGTAGCTTGTCCATAAGTCTCAAAAACTCGAAATCTAACCATCTTTCCTTTGCCACGATTTCACGTCGGGGGACGAATAAAAAGCGATCGGAGAAGTTGGCCGTTTGTCGCGACCTTAGGACGTCCGGAAAGCCCTTACAGCGACCCTATTCTCTAACTAAGTAAGTTAAGACCTTACTCTTCAATTTTCGTTGTTTATTGTCGTTTGAATTAAGAGATCTAGACACGTAACTAAAATCGGTTTTCAAAAACCCTATTTTCGACCAATTTCAGAAACTCGCCTAAAACCCGACCATCGAGAATTCAAACCGAAAACTTTTCCAACATAGCTTTTGTTCATAAGACTTTAACCTATCTTGTGTCAAAATTTCAGCCATTTTCATAAAGGTTTGATATCCCAAATCGTACCGTAATGTTTATGTATAAAAATTGAACGTTTGAAATCTGGAAAGTTTCATTGTCTCGATTTGATGCATATTTTTCACCCATTTCTAGATCGATTCAACCTTGCATTTCTAAACAAATGTTGTAGATAATTGTGCCTAGATTATGCATATAAAATTTCATAAATTTTGGAGTTCATTTGATATGTCAAAACGGACGATTTCAGAACCTGTTACAAACCGATTTTTGAATCCGCGCGTAAGCAGTGTGTTGGTGTTGATTTTTTAACATCTAAAACTCATTATTTCCAAATTCTTAAAACATGAAAGTTGTTCATTAAGGTGTTACGTACATCCTGTAAAAAGTTCGGATCAATTGGTTTTAAAA
The DNA here is from genome assembly GCA_030278955.1 of Hygrophila difformis. NCBI lineage: Eukaryota > Viridiplantae > Streptophyta > Magnoliopsida > Lamiales > Acanthaceae > Hygrophila > Hygrophila difformis. The sequence continues at coordinate 15,323,922 of JAOANR010000012.1, read as the reverse complement.
TGAATTTTTAATCGGCGTTGTACGAAACTGTGTCGGAATCAATCCTTTGGACAGAAATCTTCCTTGGTAAAGAACTCGAAATTTGACTCAATTCGAAACCTTATTTCCAAAAACTTAAAACATGAGAGTTGTTCGTATGTGTGTACTTGAGCTACTGTGTAAATTTCAGAATTTTTTATTAAAAGATGAATTTTTAATTTAAAAAGGCGAAAACCGTGACGAATTGGATTTTTCGAACTTGCGAGAACTCGAATTAGAAATGCGATATCGAACCCTTTGTATAAGATGAAACATAAACTTTCAAAAAATCCCGTTCACTCGGCTGAGCCGATCATCATGCTATCTTTAACTTTGAGACTACCTCGTTAGTGGTCTCCCTACTATCTGAGATTGCCTCGTTAGTGATCTCGCGCGCTGTGTTATTTGGACTGCCTCGTTAGTGGTCCTACTATCTTTGAGACTGCCTCGTTAGTGGTCTCCCATTTATTTGGACTGCCTCGTTAGTGGTCCTACGATTTGAGATTGCCTCGTTAGTGATCTCCCCGGTATGATGTCCTCTTCTTAGTTTGCGGGATAAAATATAAAAGACTTGTGTGTGTATCTAATTATGCTGAATTTATTTATCACGTTTTAAATTATGCCTCTAAATTATGTATTTAAATTATGCTTTTTTTTAAATTACGCTTTTAAATTAAGTCCTTAAAATTATGTATTCTCGTCTTGAATTCCTTAATCGTGTTTTCCGCTGCAAGAAATCTATAAATTTTAAATTTAATTTTAATATGCATAAAAAGTCTAACTTTTAAATTAAACACATGTAACCCCTTAAATTGTTTAGTTATGGATTAACTTACTCGGTATATTTTTATATTGAAAAACCCGTTGTTATTTTTCTTTTACAGAGTATGTCGAGTGACGCATGCTCATGCATTGGGGGAACTATTTCATAAACACTTTTATTCCTTGCACTTCAGTACTGTTTTAAATCGGGCCTGTTAAACCCGAGTTTTGGCCATGTTGGCCGTGATTACTTTTCCGCTGCATTTACTCTATTTTCGTGCATGGATGATTACCATTCGATATTTTGAAATTTAGTATTATTATTTTCCGGATTCAATATTGAAATGTTTTTAAATCTTTTAAGTACCCATAAGCCTTGCATTTCCTTAGTGAGCTCGGAGAAACCGTGTCTTGCTAGGGAGATGTGGCGGTGACATCCCGGCCTAGGTTATCAAATCTGGGATGTTACAATCTCCCGATTTAGTAAAGCAGAAATTATACAGATTAGATTCCAACATTTAAGTCATGCAGAACAGTGTAAACAACGACAATTTATACATATAACAATATGGTAAAATGGATTATATTACTAATATTAGAGTGCAGACAGATTAGGATTTTGCCAGATTGCTGTAAATGATAAAATACAGAAACATCGATCAATTCAGAATTTAGCAGATTAATGATGTAAACATCAGATTAAAAGGAACACAGAATTATCGATCAAATTTGTGCAGCAGAACAACAATCCTAATGCAGATTCTAACACCATTACAGATTAATCTAGATTTAAACATATAAACATCGATCATATTTATTGCTTCCATAAAAACATAGATTCGTACTTCAAAGTAATTCTGAACTCCGGTTCTAGAATACTTCTAACACGAACAACATAGAAATCCGTTTACAAATATGAAAACAGTAGGAAATTATGTTTAAAAGCAAATCCTAAACATTACAAAGCGAGAAAAAGAAAGACAACACCTAAATGCGAAGAACACAGTCAGAAAAGACATTCTGATCACTTCCTCCGGCATGGTTCGGTGTTATTCGGCTTCTTCTCCAATGTTGCAGAGCTTTTCTGTCGAAAATATGAGTCTGGAATCAAGAGAATGACGAAAAACGGGCTTTAAAACCGTGTTCGGGAGGTTAGAAAACCTCCAAACCGCGAATGTGGCGCCCAAAGTGGCGCTCGGGAGGCCTTCCAGGCGCCACCAAGAAGGGACGGCGCATTCTGGCAATTTTCCAATGTGGTGCCAAAAGTGGCGCTCGGAAGCCATTTCCGGCGCCGCCATTCACGTGCGGCGCATCCTGAAGCTTTTTCACATCTGAAATTTTTCTAAGTGTTGAAACGGCGCCTGGGTGGCGCTCCGAAGGGATTTTGGGCACCGGAAAGCACGTGCGGCGCCTCCTGAGAAGATTGCAACTCCGATTTTTTCTAAATCTGATCTTGGCGCGTGCATTGGCGCTCCGAAGCTTGTTTGGGCGCCGCTTTGTTGATTTGGCGCTTCCTGGGCACATTTCAGAGTTGTAAAATCCGGATCTGACAGTATTCATCCTCCGAACATCCTCTTTTCTTCATTTAATTGCCTGAAACAACATTGCAATGCATTAGGTTTGCCAAAGTCTTATTAAAAACACATAAAAACATGGTAAATTTAACCTAAATAAGCCAAATCAAACCATGATCACTTGAAAAATAAAAACACATGAAATATACCTAAAAGTGTAATGAATCACGGTAAAATGCACTCATTTCGGACATATTTTGATACAATTCAAGCTTGTATAAGTGTGGTTTCACAGGGTGCATCATTGGAATATAAACATTGAATTTTCTAGCTATCATTACAAAAGTTGTAGAATAATAGTAATCATTGCAAAAGCTGTAAAAAAAAATATATAAATTTTAATTAAAAATTTTGAATATAGCAAATAAGATAAATAACTTCAAACAATATATACCCTTCATCTTATTTCAATTTTTCATTGCAAAAGCTGTAAAAAAAATATATATAAATTTTAATTAAAAATTTTGAATATAGCAAATAAGATAAATAACTTCAAACAATATATACCCTTCATCTTATTTCAATTTTTTGTGAATATCAGGGTATCCCCAAGCCACATTGGACCCAAGACTAATCCCTCGAGGATCTGCAAGGGCAATTAAGGGCGTTTCTCCCAAAGCAGTTTTTTGCATATACAAGGCTCGAACCCGAGATCTTACTTAAGAGACTAGAGCTTCCCTCGACTCAAGCCAACTGCGTTTGGTTATCTTGTTTCAATTTTGATCTAATAATTATAAATAATTACATATATTTCCAATATATGCTGGCCCAATAGGGGAACCAAGTCGGCAAAACCCTTGTCCCAAACCTACTTATTCCGTACCGGGGTTCGTGTCAAGTCATGGTATGGCACCAAAATTTAGCTCTAGAAAACGCAGTCAGCTCCAGATGGCCACTAAATATAGAAAGCATGCCAATGCAGGATATGGCTTCCGAGTTTTGAGTCTTCGATGTCGACTTTGTCCCCAAGCCTACAGCAGATCAACATTCAACCTACACAGCAATATCGAGGAAGAAGATTTATGAAATATTCTGAATTCATTGTTTGTTTATTGTTGGCTGAACAAAACAATGAGTTACTATTAAAGAATCATGAAACACAACCCACTGGTGCTAGTCCATTTCCAGAAGCGAATGCGGCTCAGATTTATAGAAACCACCAAACTTGGGATAATACATAAGGTGATCACCGCGGACGTGGTTGCTGTTGTGGTTATGGTCGTGGTCATTGTTATGGTCTGGTCGTGGTCAAGGTCGTGCACGTGGCCAAAATCATAAATCCAGAAGATTTGAGCCATATAATCAAATGAATGAAAAATGGCAAGATGATAGAGATAAGTGCCACAGATGTAGAATGGAAGGACACTGGTCCCGGACTTGTCGTACAGCGGAGCATCTTCTGAAATTATACCAAGATTCAGTAAAGGGAAAAGGCAAAATGGCAGAGATAAATTTGGTACAAATGATGACATCATTATGCCTATCATTTCAGCTCCTGAAGCAGCTAACCTTTCATGATAGATGGTGAACCATCTTTCACGGTAAATTTTGATATAGGTGACTTTATGGAAGATATGGATTAATGTGTTTTGTTGTGTTTATTTTTAGTATATTTTTCTTTGTATCCTTTATTAGTTAAAGTATCAAATTTTGCTATGTACCCATTGTACGCTTTTGGCATTGATATTAATATAGCATCTTTCTTCCGGAAGAAGAAATGAATGTCAGTTATAATGAGACATGCCTAATTGACAGTGCCAGTATGCACACAATATTGAAAAATGAGAATTATTTCTCCTATATAAAATTGGGAGATGCACCAATTAATACAATATGTGGAAGTGCAACTATGATCAAAGGCTCCAGAAGAGCTGTAGTATTCCTTCTGAATGGGACAAAACTCATTATTGAAAATGCACTATTATCTCCCAAGTCCCGAAGAAACTTGTTGAGTTTTAAAGATATTCGCATAAATGGATAGCATATTGAGACATTGACTGAAGGGACTGATGAATATTTATTGATTACCAATACAGTTCATGGTATGAAACATGTATTGAAAAAATTACCGTCCCTTGCATCCGGGCTATATTATACAAATATATATGCCAGTGAGGCCCATGGTATAATAGACCAGAAGTCTATAATTCCAATTGATTTTATGATTTGGCATGATCGTTTTGGTCATCCTGGATGTACAATGAGAAAGTGAATAATTTAAAATTCTCATGGTCACCCCCTGAAGAGAAAGAAATTTCCAAGTTCAAGTGAATTTACATGTGTTGCGTGCTCACAAAGAAAATTGATTATTAAACCATCAGAAAGTAAAGTGGGAATTGAATCCTCTGTATTTCTTGAACGAATTCAGGGAGATATATATGGATCTGTGGATCCACCATGTGGACCATTTAAATATTTTATGGTGTTAGTTGATGCGTCAACAAGATGGTCCCACGTGTGTTTATTATCTACTCACAATCAACTATTTGCGAAGTTACTTGCACAGATAATTAAATTGCGAGCACAATTCCCTGACTATCCAATTAAGAAAATAAGATTGGATAATGCTATTGAGTTTTCATCACGTGCATTTGATGATTATTGCTTGTCCATTGGATTAACTGTTGAACACCCTGTAGCATATGTTCATACACAAAATGGCCTGGCAGAGTCATTTATAAAAAGATTGCAACTAATTGCAAGACCAATATTGATGAGGTCGAAGTTACCTACATCGGCTTGGGGACATGTCATATTGCACGCAACAACACTTGTAAGAATAAGACCGACAAGTTATCACCAATATTCTCCCCTACAATTAGTTTTCGGTCATGAGCCCAATGTTTCACATTTGAGAATTTTCGGGTTTGCAGTATATGTTCCAATTGCATTACCACAACGTACAAAAATGAGCCCCCAACAAAGATTGTGAATATATGTCGGATATGAATCACCATCTACAATTAAATACTTGGAACCGAAAACAGGTGATGCTGCAAGGTTTGCAGATTGTCATTTTGATGAATCAAATTTTCCGACATTAGGGGGAGATATGATTCAACCGAGAAAAGAGATTAATTGGAAAATGGCATTTGATTTCCTTCATCCTCGTATGAAGGATTGTGAACTTGAAGTTCAGAAAATTATTCATTTACAAGGAATTGCAAATCAATTGCCAGATGCAATGTGTGACTTCAGAAGAGTTACTAAATCACATATCCAAGCAGTGAATGTTCCAATTAAATTAAATGTCCCTGAAGGAAAAATAACAAGTGCTAATGAATCCAGTACACGCCTGAAGCATGGTAGACCTATTGGATCTGACGATAAGAATCCTCGAAAGAAGAGAAATTCAAATGATCAAAATGTAAATTGTGACAAAACTCTATCTCCTTAAGAGAAAACTCCTGAAGAGGAAGAAGTTACGGAAACTTCAATAAATTTTATCACTAACAGAAAATACTGGAATAGGAAAAATACTGATATGAATAATGTATTTTCCTATAATATAGCTGTTGATATTATGGAACAAGATAATGATCAAGAATCCAAATCGGTTGAAGAATGTCGGCAAAGAATTGATTGGCCAAAATGGAAAGATGCAATTCAATCTGAATTGGATTCACTGGCAAAACGAAATATTTTTGGACCTGTAGTCCAAACACCTGAAGGTACAAAACCCGTGGGTTGTAAATGGGTTTTTGTTAGAAAAAGAAATGAGCAGAATGAAATCATTTGATATAAAGTAAGATTGGTTGCTCAAGGTGTTTCCCAAAGACCAATTTTTGATTATGATGACACATATTCACCTGTGATGGATGTAATTACATTCAGATTTCTAATTTGTTTGGCAGTACACCAAAGTCTTGAAATGCGCCTTATGGATGTTGTTACTGCGTATCCATATGGGTTATTAGATACTGATATTTATATGGAAGTGCCTGAAGCATTTAAAATGTCTGAAGCATTTAAATCAAAGCCTAAGGAATTATATTCAGTGAAATTGCAAAAATCATTATACGGGCTTAAACAATCAGGGTGAATGTGGTATAACCGTCTTAGTGAATATTTGATTAAAGAAGGTTATACAAAGGATCCAGTCTGCCCATGTATTTTTATAAAGAAAACTGGATCAAATTTTGTTCTTATTGCAGTATATATTGATGACATTAACCTAATTGGAACTCCTGAAGAGTCATATACTGCAATCGAATATTTGAAGAAATAATTTGAGATCAAGGATTTTGGAAAGTCAAGATTTTGCATTGGTTTACAAATTGAACATTTTGAGAATGAAATATTTTTCCATCAAGTGACTTATACCTAGAAGGTATTAAAACGATTTTATATGGATAAAGCACATCCATTGAGCACCCCGATGGTGGTCAGATCGCTTGATCCCTTGAAAGATCCATTCAGGCCTAAAGAGGAAAATAAAGATATATTTAGTCCTGAAGTACCATATCTTAGTGCTATTGGGGCACTTATGTATCTTGCTAATTGTACAAGACCTGATATATCATTCTCAATTAATTTATTGGCTCGCTTTAGTGCTTACCCCACAAAGTGACACTGGCAAGGTCCTAAACACATTTTTCGATACCTTCAAGGTACATATGATCTCGGCTTGTTTTATTCCAATGAAGGTGATAATGCATTGATTGGTTATGCTGATGCTGGGTATCTGTCAGACCCGCACAAAGCTAAGTCCCAGACGGGCTATATATTTACTTGTGGCAGTACTGCAGTTTCCTGGAGATCTGCTAAACAAACATCAACTGCCACATCTTCCAATCATGCTGAAATATTGGCAATTTATGAAGCCAGTCGAGAATGTGTTTGGTTGAGATCAATGACTCATCATATCCTGAAGAATTATGGGTTAATATCTGATGAAAAGCTTCCCCCAACATTATTGTATGAAGATAATGCAGCTTGCATAACTCAATTGAAAGGAGATTATATCAAGGGAGATCGAACAAAGTACATTTCGCCAAAGTTCTTCTTCACTCATGATCTTCAAAAGAATGGTGAAAATTGAAGTGCAGCAAATTCGATCAGACAATAATCTGGCGGATCTATTGACCAAAGCATTGCCGACTGCAACGTTCGAGAAGCTCGTGAAGAAAATTGGAATGCGGCGGCTTAAATATCTTCAATGATGTACAAAACAAGGGGAGTAATAAATATAAGAATACTGTACTCTTTTTTCTTCACTAGTATTTTTTTCCCACATGATTTTTTTCTAGTAAGGTTTTAACAAGGTATATTATTTGTATAAACGACATCCAGGGGAGTGTTATATATGTGTTAGTATATGGATGTCTAGAATTATGACATGTTGCCATGTTTCTTTATGGGTAGTGAGTCATTGTTGAAAATACTTGTATAAATACCCGAACACTTGAATGAAATGAAAGACACGGATTATACTTCCTCCACTTACTCTCATTCTCGTCCTTGCCATTCCTCTTGTTCATATTTTGATATTTTCATTATTATATATATGAGCTAATAGCTATATTAGTTATATTTATATAAAAAATTTAAAATATTAACCGAGTGTACTGAATTGTGCCACACCGATTAGTAATATGAAAAATGTGGATTCATGGATGGCACACCGCACTTATATTCAAATCCACGCGAAGAAATGATTTTGGTCTGCTAGTAAGTTATTTTAAAAAGATAAAATTTCCTTACAAGTGGAAATCCTCCTGTAACCTGTAAGTACAGCGTGGCCCAATAATTTTTCAAAATTTTTATTAGAAAAAGTTATATACTAATAATGAAATGATTATATATCTAGGCTACATATATATCATGACTCATGAGTGTGGAGTGTGACTCATTCACACCTCATTCTTTCCCACTTTTGGCCCTAAAAGAAAATGTAAAGGATATACTCTCAGTTTTAAGGTTTCTTTCATTTGTTGCTGCTCATGTTTTTCCTTCTGTATAAAGTAGAGAGTAGAAATTACATTTATTACAAAAATTGTACTAAATTTAGTAAAGTACTATAGTAAGTTTGTAACATTTGGATACTCATTTTTTGGTTCATCTATAAATGGGGTGAGGGGGATCTTACACAGAGATGACAGCATCTACTCTTGGGTGTGGTACAGGGGAATGGCCGATGGTATATCTTGGGATCCCAATTGGGGGTAGGACAAATGGGGTGTCGTTATGGGAGCCGGTGTTAGATAGAGTGGAGAAGAGGTTGGCGGGTTGGAAGGGGAGGATGCTATCACAAGCCGGTCGGTTATGCTTAATGAAGTCGGTTATGAACAGTCTCCCGGTGTACTGTCTTTCGATATTTAGAGTTCCTAGAGCTGTGGTGGATCGTTTGGAGATGCTTAAACGAAGATTCTTTTGGAACGAATGGGATGGGATGCGAAGGATGCATACTTTAAACTGGGATTCAATTTGTGCAAGTAGGAGCGAAGGTGGATTGGGTGTATGGCAAACGGTTAAATTTAACCAGGCGTTGCTACTCAAATGGCGCTGGAGGTTTAGAAAGGAAAATGAGCTTTGGAAAAAGGTCATTGACGCCAAGTACTATGGTAATGCGGAGCCACTAATTCCGGCAGCAAGGGAGGGAAAGTCGATGTGGGGAAAAAATTGTAAGTCATGGAACGAAATGAGGCCGCTGGAGCAGAGTCAAGCTTTTACGATTCAGGTGGGGAATGGGAATAAGGCGAGATTCTGGATGGACAATTGGCTGGATGGTGATCAGACTTTGAGGGAGAAATTCCCAAGGTTCTTCGCTCTAGCAGTAAAAAAGAACGGTACAATACAGAAGTATGGAAGCTGGATAGGTTTTGAATGGTCATGGCAAGTCGATCTTAGACGGAGGCTGTATGGGTGGGAACTGGAGGAGTGGGCTCATTTCATGCAGGTACTTGGTAACCAATGTTTGAGTAGATACTCTGAAGACCGCGTGCAGTGGATTGGTAAAGGAAATGGAAATTTTTCCATAAGCGAATGTTGGTCAAGAGCTGTTGGGGAGGGAGATACGGAGATGAGTTGGCTGTGGAAGAAGCTGTGGCAAGTCAAGTGCCCAGCTAAAGCAAAACTTGTGGTTTGGAAACTAATGAAAGGTGCTCTACCATGTCGAGAGCTATTGGTAAGGAGGATGTAACACCCCGGCCCGCTATGAAACCAGAGGTGCCTTTGAGCTTCTTTTCGGAATTGAAGTCTAGCCCCACAGGTCAACAGAACTCTTTCCAGTGCGCTTTGGCCTCACTCGCGCACACCCTGGGAAACTTCCCAGGAGGTCACCCATCCTAAAATTACCCCAAGGCAAGCACGCTTAACTTTGGAGTTCTTATGGGATGGTCACCAGAAAAGAAAGGTGCACCTTGTTGACATGAGTAGATTTTTCAATCCTTTTAAGCTATTCTTCCATACACTCTTTCGGGGTATTACAATCTCCCCCACTTGAGAACGCAACTGTAATACCCGAGAATTTTCCAACATAAAATAAAACAATAATTAAATAAATAAACAATAAATACAATAAATACCATAAATAAATAAATCCAGCAAATAAATAAATAAATAAATAAAGATAAGGAAATGAGAAATGAGATTTAACTTAAAAAGGAATTAAAGGAATTTAATTAAATAAAAAGAATTATTAAAGGTAAATAAATTGTACACCGAAACCCGACACCAATGAACTCGAGGATTCGAGTCCAAACGACCAATTAGACCTGGGTAAAAATTTAGAGAGAAAGTAGAAACCCGAAGATACCCCGGAAATCAGAATTCGGGAGCATAGAGGGATAGAAGTCCGAAAGAGAGGAGGAAAAGCATGACGGATCACACGACCCGCCCGGACCGAAGTCCTGGTGAGTGTCGCGCGGTGGCCGCGCGGTCGAAGGAGGAAGAGCGCGCCACGACCGCGCCATGTGACAGATTCGCCCGTGCGAGATTTTCTCGCCCGAATCCGGATTTTCCGACTTCGGTTGAACACCTTTCGGCTCAAGACTCCTAGGGGCAGACCATGGGCGTCCCTAGGGCTTCTTTAACTATAAATAAGCCCTCTTAAAAGCTCCGAATACTTTTCAAAAATCCTACAACTCTCTATACGTCCGAAAACCCTAATTCCGGAGTCGTCGGAGGCACGAGACCAAGGCGAGACTGATTTGGACGAAAATCAGAGTCTCCTAGACGTCGTGGTAAGTTCTGATCCATTCATCTCTTACGTTTTGATTTGAAAACGAATCCTAATCTTCTTATTTTTCTTTCTACGCCCCGAATCGGATCTAGAACGTAAAACCCGACGAACGGAGAGGATAGACGGAGGACTGGAAGCCACGCCTTTGAAATAAATGATCCCGGATATCTAAAAATCTGTAAGTTAATACTTACATGGTTTTGGGAGTAATTAAAACACGAAACCTAAAAGCTTAATCAAATCTTGCGAAAACCTGTCAATGAATGTTTTCTACCGGCGCAACAGTTTTGACGAATTTTTCCGAACCTTAAAATGACTTCAAATGAAAAAACTTAAAACACAAAACACGTTCTTAAGGATTAGATCTATTTACTGTAAAATTTTCAGAATTTTTAGAGACGATTTGATATGTGAAAACCGACCGAAACCGAACTGCTTTGAATTGGATCTTGAAATTCTTGACAGAACTTAGGTCCGATCTTGATCATGTTTTTGACATAGGTTCTAGACCGATTTAGATCTTTGGCCGAACATGGAAGTTGTAAATAAATGTTTTAAGAAGGTCTCTGTAAAATTTCATTAATTATGGACTTGATTTGCTATGGTAGATCTTGAAAATCTTGAACTGCTGTATACGAATTTCGGACAGATTTAGGTTATGATGAAAATTGATATATTTGACCTATTTCGGTATCTCGGATTGAAAAAAATAAAACACAAAAGTTGTTCATCTCGATGTTTCTGAGTCAGTGGTAAAATTTCAGAATTTTTGGAATTAAACTCGATTTTTACTGAATTTTAGAGTAAACTGTGGTTGACCGAGTCAAATCTTGAAATATTGTTGAAACGATGAAACTAGCCGTTAAGGTTCAAACGAGTAGAAGACTCTTTGAAATAATTACATGAAATCTGGAAATTAGGAAAATCCCCTTTACGAACTTGATCGTTAAAATTAGGGGGTGAGTGCTCTGCAGGGTGCCCTCCTAACGATTCACTTCGTGCCTATATGGACGATGGTGACCCCGCGCGAAATATTTGAGATATGTTGCCAAACCATTTTATTTTCCTTTTTCCTTACAGAGTATGTGGAATGATCATGAGCTCATGCATGGGGGAACTATATTTTGCAAACTTTATTATTTAAATTCTTGCATTAGACATTAGAATAAACGGGCCTGTTTAACCCGTGTTTTGACCATGTTGGTCGTATTTATATTTCCGCTGCAATATTATACTTAGATACTTTTTCCGCTGTGCTATGATATTATTATTTTCGAGATTATATTGTATGGGATGTTTGCAAATGTTTTCAAAGCTTTTAAATACTGAAATACCTAGCCTTGCATCTCTTTAGTAAGCCGGAGAAACCGTGTCTTACTAGGGAGGTGTGGCGGTGACATCCCGACCTGGGTGACCAAAAACCGGGGTGTTACAAGTTGGTATCAGAGCCCGGCTATTTTTAAACTATTATTTTTAAACCCTTATTATTTTTAGACTACTATTAATATTTTGACTATTATTTTAAATTTTAAAGTATTATTTCCATGGAGAAATTTTTATTTTAAAACCCATGGAAAAAAAATATATATATAGTGCATTAAATTATTTTTGGGGGGAAATCATCATTTGCATATGCATATTGGATCTCTTTTATGTAGAGAACTTAGAATCTTGGCGAATTTTAACTTAGAATCTTGGCGAATCTCAACTTAGAATCTTGGCGGATTTCAACTTAGAATCTTGGCGAATTTCAACTTAGAATCTTGGCGAAGTTTAACTTAGAATCTTGGCGAATATTAACTTAGATCTCTTGCTTGCGCTAGATGGCTAGTCAAGATATGATGCAGTTGATGATCAAAATGATGAACGTTCACCTTGACTCCCAACAAACCATAGATCAAATGAAATACCGTATGACTCAATTGGAGGCCAATTTGCACCACATGGGCAACTTGAGAGAGGCGGATCACCACCGCATAAACCATCTCGAACGCCAAGTCCAAACCCTCACTATACAAAACCTAATACTGAAGGAACACATCGATGCCCATGGGCAAGACTTGAACACTATCTTTGACGATCTACTGCCGCCAAGTTCGGAGGAGGAAGACCCGGAGGAGGATCCCGCTACCCCACCGGAGGACGTCTTGAGACGCTAGAGATTCTATTTTAAGTAGATACTATTTTGCTAGGAAAATATTTCTACTTTTGTACTAAAATCTCGTTTAAGGAAATAAAAATGCCCGATTTACTTATGATAAATCAAAAAAAAAAAATTAATCCGGACAGACCTGTCCGTATGACAAAAAAAAAACGAAATAAAATAAAACAAATTAAAATAAAACCCCGAAGCGTACGACGCTTATTAGTTCGATCGAGCACCACGTGCTAAATTACAAAAACACATATACATTTATAGAAATTGCTTAGACTATATATTAAATTTACAAGTCCTAATCCACCCTATTTGTACCAGAATGGCACCCAGAGGAAGAGGAAGAGGAAGAATTCAACCCGCTCCCCAAACCACTACTGAAACACCTACCGAAATACCTCCAAATGTCACGGAACCGGCCCAACCTGTAGAGGAACAACCCCAAGGTGTGCAGGACGCCCCGCACCGAACAATGTGGGCGATCGTCTTCGGACGGTAGAGGAGGTTTTGATTGTGCTAGGAAACGCGCAAGTTAACCAGGGCCAAGCTGCGGCGGTACCTCCGCCCCAAGCTCGCCCTAACTATCTGGCTATGGTGAATCCTACCAGCCACCCCACTATGCTGGTGAGGAGGATCCAGCCAAACTGGAGGAGTGGATCCGGACCTTCGACAAACTGCTGGGAGCAGTCAAATGTCCGGAAGGAGAAAGAGTCCATGTCGCTTCGTACTACTTGGGAGGCGAAGCGGACGACTGGTGGCAGGCGACTCAAGCTAAGCTGACTGAAGATGACGAGCCCTACTCGTGGATGGAGATGATGGAACTACTCAGGGATCGATTCTATCCCTTGAGTACTAAAGCTGCCATGTACGAAGAATTCCTGTCACTGAAGCAAGGAGGCCAAACCGTACAAGAGTACTACACACGATTCAAGGAGCTAGTGAGATTTGCACCGAGACTCATACCCACGGTTGCGGAGAAAGCACAGAAGTTCGAGATGGGACTGAACCTGTCTGTTCGCGAGGTGATTGCGGGGGTACACTACCCCGATTTGCAAGCTGTGTATGACCGCGCTGTGGCGGTAGCGCGTGTGCAACAACTGAAGAGAAGGGTGAGTGGGGAGTCCAGCAGGGGTCCCCAAGACAAGAGAAACCGGGACTCGAGAAGCGAGAACAACACTGGAAGGAACGAACAGCGGAGAGGGTCGAATAGGCCTCAACAAAACAACAATGGGAGAAGGTTTAACCAAGAAGAACCCGTACCACCCTGTCCAAGTTGTGGACGACCCCATCTGACGAGGGGATGCCCTCAACAGGGCGCCTGCTTCCGATGTGGTCGAATGGGTCACATACGTCGGGAGTGCCGAATTAGGCTTGAAAACATAACGAAAAGGGAGGACTTGGTCACGGGGCAAGAACAGCCTCAGAACCAAAACGGGCGGAACGGAAATAACCAGGGGTATAGACCCCCTCAAAACCAATTTAAGCCGCCGAATCAGAACCAGAACCAACGATCTCCGGCCCCGCAGAATCAAAACCAACAGCAAAACCAGCAGCAGAATGCGAATCAGCAGGGCAACCAAGGACGCCCTGTGGGGAGGCTCAATGTGGTTAACCAAGCAGACATGCCTGCGCAAGGAGAAGTGATGGCAGGTACATTTCACGTTTTGAATACACCCCTTAGAGTTTTATTTGATTCTGGAGCTAGTTGCTCGATCATAGCATCAAGGATAGTGCCTGAGTTAGATCTACCTAAGTGCGAGAGAATCAGCTTAGGAATTCAATTGCCTTCTGGAGAAGTAGTATCTTGCTCTAAACGATATAACGGAATTCCTATAGTGATAAAGAACGTAAAATTCTTCGCGAACTTAGTAGAATTTAACCTAAGAGACTTTGACATCATACTGGGGATGGATTGGTTATCCCAGTATAAAGCGGTGATCGAATGCCAAAAACAAAAGATCACCTTGTCAAAAAGTAGGGGAAAGAGAGTTATATTTTACTCTCAGCCCCCTTAGAAGAGTAACAAAATCGTTAGTGCACTTAAACTAAGTAACTTGATGCGTAAGGGGTATGAACTATATGCATGCTATGTGCACAACCTTGAGGCGGAAGAGAACAAGGTTGATAGCATACCAGTGGTAATAGAGTACCCGGATGTGTTTCCTGAAGACATTCCGGGGATGCCACCTGAGAGAGATCTTGAGTTCACTATAGATCTCATTCCGGGCACAGAGCCTGTCTCAAAAGCTCCGTACCGGATGTCACCACTGGAAATGAAGGAGTTAAAAGACCAACTCGAGGAGCTGTTAGGAAAGAGGTATATAAGGCCGAGTACTTCCCCCTGGGGAGCACCGGTTTTATTTGTTAAGAAGAAAGACGGAGGATTACGTCTTTGCATAGATTACCGAAGATTAAACCAAGTGACCATCAAGAATAAATACCATTTGCCAAGAATTGAGGATCTATTTGATCAACTGAAGGGAGCTTCAGTATTCTCGAAGATCGACTTACGATCTGGGTATCACCAGTTGAGAATTGCCGAGAAGGACATTCCAAAGACGGCGTTTCGAACTCGATATGGTCACTACGAGTTCACAGTGTTATCCTTTGGGTTAACAAATGCTCCGGCAACGTTCATGAACCTCATGAACAATGTATTTCGAGAGCTGTTAGATCAGTGCGTAATGGTGTTCATTGATGACATCCTGATCTACTCGAAAAACGAGGAGGAGCATGCCCAGCACTTGCACCAAGTGTTAGGGACCTTGCGAAAGAATCAGCTATACGGCAAACTGTCCAAATGCGATTTTTGGTTGAAGGAGGTAGCATTTCTTGGACATATAGTATCCGATGATGGAGTCTCAGTGGATTCGGCAAAAGTCTCTGCCGTAACTGAATGGGCAACTCCCAAGAGCCAAACAGAGATAAGGAGTTTCCTTGGCTTAGCCGGATACTATAGACGGTTCGTGAAGGATTTTTCTAAAATCGCACGACCTTTGACCCAGCTACTTAAGAAGGGAGTAAAATACGTGTGGACAGAGGCTTGTGAGACAGCGTTTCAAGAGCTGAAGAAACGACTCACAACCACACCCGTATTAACACTACCATCAGAGAATGGTGACTTCGAAGTTTACAGCGATGCTTCGAAGGAAGGTTTAGGTTGTGTCTTGATGCAAGACTCGAGAGTCGTAGCGTATGCATCACGCCAACTAAAACCTCACGAGGAGAATTATCCGACACATGACCTGGAGTTGGCAGCGGTCGTTTTCGCTCTAAAGATATAGAGACATTATCTTTATGGGCGGAAGTGTCGAATGTTCACCGACCACAAGAGCTTGAAATATATTCACTCAGAAGGAGTTGAATTTGAGATAGAGAAGGTGGTTGGAACTTATTAAGGACTACGATTTAGAGATAGCCTACCACGAGGGGAAGGCGAATGTGGTAGCCGATGCCCTAAGTCGGAAAACCCAACACGTGACAAACTCGTTGGTAATTCCGCCGGCATTGTACATGGAGTTAGCAACCCAAAGAGCAGGGTATCGCTTAGCTACTTACCTTTTAGACAGAAAATTCCTCCTCCACTCGGTTAGGAGAAAATTGTGAAAATCTTCTAATTTTGTGAATTGCGCCAGTTCCAAAAGAAGATTGGAGTTAGAACTTGTGCATCCTGGCACAGTGAGTGAAACGATCAAAGCCATGGTCGTAGAAACTCCAATATTGGACGAGATTAAGCTCGCCCAACCGGGCGATGCGAAACTCGAGAAGATAAGGGGGTATATTGCCGAAGGAAAGGCAATAGGATTTGCTGTCCATGAGGATGGAAGCATTCGTTTCAAAGGGAGATGGTGCGTGCCCCTTAAATGTGCCGAGTTGAAGCGAAGGTTGATGGAGGAAGGGCACAACACGCCATATTCAGTGCATCCCGGAGGCGACAAACTTTACAAAGATCTGAAGAAGATCTATTGGTGGCCGAGAATGAAGAAGGAAGTGGCAGACTTCGTGGCGAAATGTCTCACCTGCCAAAAGGTTAAGGCAGTGCGACATAAACCCTTAGGACTGATGCAACCACTAGAGATTCGAAGTTGGAAGTGGGATAGCATCTCAATGGATTTTGTCTCGGGAGTACCCCGATCACCTAAAGGAATGAACAAGATTTGGGTGATTGTGGATAGGCTAACGAAGACAGCCATATTTATCCCGATGAAGGACACGTGGACTATGGACCAATTGGCCCGAGCCTACATTGATAATGTGGTGCGACGACATGGAGTACCACATGACATCATTTCCGATAGAGATAGTAGATTTGTCTCTCACTTTTGGACGGAGTTACAAAAGGCTCTCGGTACTCAAATCAAAATGAGCACCGCATTCCACCCGATGACGGATGGTCAAACCGAGAGAACAATCCAAACACTAGAAGACATGCTGAGAGCATGCGTGTTGGAATTTAAGGGAAATTGGGAATCCCATTTACCCTTAATCGAATTCTCTTATAATAATAGCTATCATGCTAGCATTGGCATGGCACCTTTCGAGGCATTGTATGGACGAAAGTGCCAAAGCCCGTTGAGCTGGGAAGAAAACGATAAGTCAGTGGTAGTGGGACCACAACTTATCGAAGACATGACTCAACAAATCAAAGTGATTCAAGGAAAAATGAAAGCCGTTCAAGACCGTCAGAAGAGTTACGCTGACGTGAGACGACGAGACCTAGAATTTCAAGTGGGAGATAGGGTCATGCTAAAGATATCACCCATGAAGGGGGTGATTGATGCACCATGTGAAACCACATTTAAATGAGCTTAAATTATGATAAAATGGACTTAAATTGCATGCATGTGATCCTATTTTACTGCTTTTTAGTGTACATTTCATGTGAGGTGTAAATATTAATAAGACTGATTAAATTGAGCCTATTTGAGCTCAATTTACCTTGTTCTATGCTTTTTAATAAGACTTTGGCAATTCTAAGATATTGCAATGATGTTTCAGGCATTAAAAGGAAGAAAGAAGATGTTCGGAGGACAAAGGACGCAAAATTCGGAATTTTCAACACTGGAAGGCTCCAGAATGCGCCACATAAGCATGGCGGCGCATAAAAATGCTCTCCAGCGCCATTTTATGCGCCACTTCAACACTTGGGAAAATTTCGGATGGAAAAAGCTTCAGGATGCGCCATCTCTTCTTGGCGGCGCATAAAATGCCATTCCAGCGCCACTTTTTGCTCCGATTGTCAAATTTTAGGAAATTGTCAGAATGCACCGCTTCTTCTTGGTGGCGCCTGAAACCACCTTGGAGCACCACTTTTTGCGCCGTTTTGGAAAATTCGGAAAATCAGCGTATGCGCCAGTTCTACTTGGTGGCGCCTAAAACCCTCTCCGAGCGCCATTTTATGCGCCGACGTCGCGGTTGAGCAGTTTCTTAATCTGCATATTTTCATGAATTTGGTATTTTCAGACATAATCTGTTTAAATTGGCAAATCTGAATTGATCGATGTTAATACCAGTAATTTGTGATAAAATAATGATTGGGAAGAATAGCGTATTGATCGATTTTGTCTACTGCTAAAATTAATCTGATGTTGAATTCGCCAATCTGCAAAATTAAAGATGATCGATCAATCTGTGTTCACTATTTTTAGTAATCTGGCATTAATTCTAATCTGTCTGCATTTTAATATTATTAATTAAATCCAGTTTACCATGTTTTATTATTATTTTACCATAATTGTTAGATTATTTACACTGTTCTGCATAATTTAAATGTTAGAATCTAATTTCATAAATTCTGCTTTGCGAAATCGGGAGATAAAAAGTAGAATTAATATTTTAGTACCGGAATTGGGAATAAATTACATTAAAAATAGATTCTGGCATGTGCACAATGATTTGGGAAATGAAAAGTGTCTATTAATTGCTATAGGAAAATTTGTAAGCTTGGGAAAGACTCAAATTTAGGCCTAGAATAATGATTGCAGAATGTTAGATAATTTAATCAGCTTCCATGAAGTCCGTTTAAGCATAATTTGGAATTTTTAGCAGATTATAATATTTTTAATCTTTATAAAATAATTAATTTTAAGAAATTGATTTTTAGAACATTGGGAAATGTCAAATTATTACACAATTTCTATTTTATAATAAAGATGGCAATATTTAAAATATTACAAGCAACTCCCATTTGTATTTTTATCAATTAAAACTTTAATTTGTTTTATTTTAATTTACTGTCATTGTTTTTTTTAAATTTAAATCACCATTAGAATTAATCACAATCTTTTTAAATATATTAAATATAATTAATGAACTTAAGAACAATTAAAATTTCTCCGGAATGAAATAATATTCTGAAATTCCCTGTGGATGCGACCCGGTATTCACCGGTTTTTATTACTTGATGACAACCATCCGCTTGTGGTAAAATATGAGTGGTGAAAATCACCCATCAAGTTTTTGGCGCCGTTGCCGGGGAATTTGTTGTGAATTTTTAATTGTTTTTAGTTTATTAATTTAAATTTATTAAGTTAAATATTAATTTAACTGTTACTTATTTTACTTTATTTTATTTAATATTTACAGTGCGAAGCAAACAAGCAGAAATAGCTTATGATCCTGAAATTGAGCGTACTCTTAGAGCTATTAGATTAGGAAAACGTAGGAGACCAGCTCAGTTGGAAATTTTAATTAATTCATCCTCTGATGAAGAAAACTATTCTCCAACGACTGGAGTTTCAACAAATCTAACTAATCAATTAGTTGCTCAGTTCAATAGGTTAAACATGGCAGCGAATGATAATGATAATCAGGGTAATAACGGAGGTAACGGTGGTGATTTGGAGCACGATGATCAAGCTGAAATGACCATTGAAGAACACTTACAAGGAACTAGTGGAAATCTGCTTAATAGAACTCCTAGGCCTGATGTAGATGCTTTAAGCTTTACCCTTCAGCCTGCACTAATCACTATGGTTCAGGCTAATCAATATAATGGATCACCTACGAATGATGCTGTAGAACACATAAGAAACTTTCTGGACTATTGTGACACAGTGAAAATAAATGGTGTTACTAGTGATGAAATTAAGTTGAGATTGTTCTCGTTTTCACTCAGAGATAAGGCTAAAACTTGGTACAACTCACTTCAATTAAGGGATGTCACTACTTGGGATAAAATGTTAGAAGCTTTCTTAGAACAATTCTTCCCACCATCTAAGGTTATTGAATTGCAAGAAAAAATCAAAGAATTTGTGCAAGATGAGGGTGAAACTTTACTTGAAGCATGGGATAGATATAACACTTTATTGGCAAGATGCCCGAATCATGGCTTTGAAGATTGGCAGCAGATGCACTTCTTCTACAATGGGTTGATTGATCATTGGAGGAACTTGTTGGATGCAGCGGCTGGAGATTCTTTTCTATCTATAGGACCCTCTAGAGCTAAGGAAATAATTGAGAAAAAGATTTCTAACATGAAAAAATTTCCTGGTAAGAAAAATGCTAGAAATAAAACAAAAGGGGGAATCTATGAGGTAGAAAAGGCAGTTGCTATAGATTCTAAGTTAGATGCTTTGATGAGGGAAGTTTCTACGCTTAAGAAAGGTCAAGCTAAAGTTGTGAGATGCGGTATTTGTCATGGACCTCACGAGTCATCAGCTTGTCACTTGCTTGATCAAGGACTTCAAGAGACTATGCAGTGTGAGAGCACTGAGGAGCAAGTGGAAGATGTGAATTACATGGGAAATAGGCAGCAAAATTACAACCAAAACCGACCTCAAAACCAAAATTTCTACCCTAATCAAAATTCTCAATTCCAACAAAACACTTATCCACAAAACAACCGTCAATCTTATCCACAGAACCAAAATCAAAATTACCCAAATCAAAATCAAAACTTTCAAAACCAAAATCAAAATCAGAATCAAAACTTTAATCAAAACAGAAATCAAAATCAGTCCTTCTACTCTAACCAACAACCAAGGAACTTTCAACCTCAACAACAGCTGCAACAAAATCAAGTAAGTGATGAAGTTAATTTAAAAGAGTTAATGAGCACAATCGTGTCTCAACAACAAACAATTCAGCAAATGCAAGCCTCAATGAGAAATTTAGAAGTGCAAGTTGGTCAAATTGCTAGGGACACTTCAAATAGACAGCAAGGAACACTACCAAGCATGCCTGATCCTAATCCAAAAGAGCAATGTAAAGCAATCACTTTAAGAAATAAAAAGGAATTACCTAATCCTTACCCTACCTTAGATGATCCAGAAATTTCAGCTGATACTGTAGACGATCAAGGTGAGGATGCAGAGAAAGAAAGTCAGCAGAAGGATTCTGAGGAGCCTAAGGAGAGTGAGAGAGTTAGTATTGATAGGAGTAAGGATAAGGGAAAGCCTACTGTACCAGTCAAGTCATATCAGCCACCCATCCCTTACCCACAGCGTCTTAAAAAGGCTAAGGAAGATAAAGATTATGCTAAATTCTTAGAAGTCTTTAAGAATTTAAGAATTGATATTCCTTTTTCTGATGCTATAGCACAAATGCCCGTTTATGCTAAATTCTTAAAAGAAATCCTATCAAAGAAGAGGAGTGTTGATGATGAAGAGAAAGTGACACTGACAGGGGAATGCAGCGCAATCTTACAAAGAAGGCAACCTATTAAACAAAAAGATCCTGGGAGTTATACTATTCCGTGCATTATTGGCACTAAAGAATTCAACAAAGCTTTGTGTGATCTCGGGTCTAGTATTAATCTGATGCCTCTACATGTCTTTAGAGAACTAGGAGTAGGAGTTGTGAAGCCTACTAGGATGCAGCTACAGCTTGCTGATAGATCCATTAGGACTCCTTTAGGCATTGTAGAAGATGTTCCTGTTCAAGTAGAGAGCTTCATTTTCCCTGTTGACTTTGTTGTTCTTGATATGGAAAAAGACATTGATATTCCTCTGATTTTAGGTAGACCATTTTTGCAAACTGGTAGGGCTATGGTAGACATGGATGATGGTAAAATTACACTTAAAGTAGGTAATGAACAAGTGTCGTTTGACATTTCTAAGACAACTAAAACACAACACGATAGTTCTGACACCTACGCGTGTAATAGAGTCACAGCTATCTATCAGGAGGATGAGGTGATTGAGAGAGAGTTCTTTGCTAGACACGATCCTTATAGGAATTTGAGCAGTTAGTGGAGAGTTGTGAAGACTTAGCTGAAAGTAAGTGTGAGGGAGGATTACCTGTGCAAGTAACATGTGCAATCGAAGAATCTAAGTTAGTCCAGTCTGTTGAAAAGCCACCTACGTTGACATTGAAGGAGCTGCCATCACACTTGAGGTATGTTTTTCTTGGTGAGAATGACACTTTACCTGTTATTGCAAGTAATAAATTAAATGATGATCAATTAACTGCATTAACCCAAGTGTTGAGTAAGCATGTTAGAGCAATAGGTTGGACAATAGCTGACATCAAGGGACTGAGTCCAGCACTGTGCACACATCGGATTTACATGGAGGAGGACGACAAGCCAGTTAGACGGCCCCAAAGGAGATTGAATCCACATCTACAAGAAGCTGTAAGAGCAGAGGTGATTAAACTACTCGATGCAGGTATTATCTATCCTATTTCTGATAGTCAGTGGGTGAGTCCGGTACAAGTAGTGCCTAAGAAAGGAGGTATGACTGTGATTAGAAATGAAAATGGTGAATTAGTACCTAATAGACCTACTACTGGATGGCGTGTTTGCATTGATTATAGGAGATTGAATGATAAAACTAGGAAAGATCATTTTCCATTGCCTTTTATTGATCAAATGCTAGAGCGTTTAGCCGGTCATGAATTTTATTGCTTTTTAGATGGTTATTCTAGTTATAATCAAGTTCCAATTGCACCTGAGGATCAAGATAAAACTACTTTTACATGTCCTTACGGTACATTTGCATATAGGAGAATGCCATTTGGTTTGTGTAATGCTCCAGCTACATTTCAAAGATGCATGATGTCTATATTTTCTGATTTAATTGAGACATGCATTGAGGTATTTATGGATGATTTTTCTGTATTCGGGTCTGATTTTGAAAATTGTTTAATTAATCTGGAAAAAGTTCTGATTAGATGTGAAGAATCAAACTTGGTTCTTAATTGGGAAAAATGTCATTTTATGGTTAATGAAGGAATTGTCTTAGGACATAGAATTTCTAAAAATGGCATCGAAGTTGATAGGGCTAAAGTAGAAGTGATTGCAAAAATTCCACCTCCTAATAATCTAAAAACTTTGAGAAGTTTTCTGGGACATGCTGGATTTTATCGAAGGTTCATAAAAGATTTTTCAAAAATTGCATTACCTCTGTTTAAGCTGCTATGTAAAGATGTTGAGTTTGATTTTTCTGATGAGTGTATTGAGGCGTTCAATAGGATCAAGGAAGCATTGATAACTGCACCGATTATTCAGCCACCCGACTGGAGCCTGCCATTTGAGATCATGAGCGATGCTAGTGACTTCGCTGTTGGTGCAGTATTGGGTCAACGAAAGGATAAGAAACTTCATGTTATTTATTATGCTAGTCAGGCTTTAAATACTGCACAGAAAAATTATGCCACTACTGAAAAAGAGCTTTTATCTGTTGTTTATGCATGTGAGAAATTTAGGCCATATCTGATAGGCTAAAAAACTGTAGTTTACACTGATCATGCTGCTATTAAATATCTGTTTGCAAAGAAAGATGCTAAACCACGGTTAATTAGATGGGTATTATTGTTACAGGAATTTGACTTGGAAATTAGAGATAGAAAAGGAGATGAGAATCCTGTAGCTGATCATTTATCTAGACTTGAGCATGAAAAAGGGGAAGGAAGATTAATTAATGATGCATTTCCTAATGAAAATTTGTATTTAATTAATAACACTTCCTCTGATCCGTGGTTTGCTGATTTTGTGAATTATTTGGCATGCGGTGTAATTCCTGATCATTTAAAATGGCATAGTCAAAAACAAAAATTTAAAACTGATGCTAAATATTTTATTTGGGATGAACCTTATTTGTTTAGACTTTGTTCAGATCAAATCGTAAGGAGATGCATCCCGGATGAAGACTTTGAGAAAGTTTTAAAGGCTTGCCATGAAGGACTTGGAGGAGGACACGTTGGACCGAATAGGACAGCTCATAAGGTACTAGAAGGTGGTTTATATTGGCCTAATATTTATAGGGATGCTAGATCATTTGTGCAAAAATGTGACGTATGTCAAAGGGCTGGTAACATCACTAAAAGAGATGAAATGCCTTTAAAAGGAATTATGCCTGTTGAGTTGTTTGATTTGTGGGGGATTGATTTTATGGGTCCATTTCCACCATCTAATGGGAAATTATATGTTCTAGTTGCTGTAGAATATGTGTCAAAATGGGTAGAAGCTGAAGCATGTGCGTTGAATGATGCTAAACAAGTGATTAAATTTTTGAAAAAGCAAATTTTTACTCGTTTTGGTGTGCCTAAAGCAATCATTAGTGATGGTGGATCTCATTTTGTTAATAGGGCTGTTAATCAATTGTTATCTAGATTTCATGTTCATCATAGGATAACAACACCCTATCATCCTCAAGCCAATGGTCAAGTAGAAGTCACTAATCGTGAGATTAAAAAGATTTTGGAAGCCACGGTAGGAAAATCTAGAAAAGATTGGGCTTTTAAGTTAGATGAAGCATTATGGGCTTATAGGACAGCATTTAAAACACCTATAGGTATGACTTCTTTTAAATTGGTTTATGGTAAAGCTTGTCACTTACCTTTTGAACTTGAGTTTAAATCACTTTGGGCTATGAAGAAATTGAATTTTGAATTTAAGGAAGCTCAAGAGAAAAGGAAAATAGATCTTACTGAGTTAGAAGAAATAAGGCGTCATGCTTATGACAATGCTTTAATTTATAAGGAAAGAACAAAGCTTTATCATGATAAAATGCTTAGGCCTAAGGTGTTTGAAGCTGGTCAATTAGTGCTTTTATATAATTCTAGATTTAAACTCTTTCCTGGTAAATTGAAAACGAAATGGTCAGGACCTTTTAGGATTGCGAAGGTGTTGGATAATGGTGCAGTCGTTTTAAAAGCTGAAGATGAAAGGGAATTTACTGTAAATGGTCAAAGACTTAAACATTATTTTGGAGATGAAGTTAAATTCATCGAACAAATTAATGTTAAGCCCTTGGTTGTTTAAATCCGCTTATTGAAGTAAATGCATTGCATGTTCAATTATTTTGGGTTTTGATTTATTAAAATTTATAAAAACCAATAAAAATTATAAAATGGCAGAAAAAGACAAAAATATTTTGCATTTTATTGTTTATGTGCTTTTAGTTGTTTTACTGTTGTTATTAAAGTAAGTCGTGTTTTCATTTTAATTATGCTATTTAATTGTTATGCTATGTATTGTATGTGTTCAATAAATTGAGTATGACATTGCTGTGGATTAGAATAAGTAGCAAAATGTTGAGAAATGATGGATTCGTGTGTGCTTGGAAGATTGATCTTGACATGTGTACTTTGACTCGGTGATGAATTAAGGAGAATGCTCTATATGAACTAGTTGATTTAATTGAGGAGAATTATGATCCGGAATGATTTGAGGAGCCTATTTATGCTAAATCTGACCTGCTAACCTTATGGAGTGTATTGACTATCATTTTGGTTGAATTTGAACTGAATTTCGAGTGTCACAGGCTCAGTTTAGGCGCCACACCTTCATGGTGGCGCCCAAAACCAAGCTCAGGCGCCATTTTATGCACCAATTTCGACCTTGGAAAAGTTTTAAGCCAGTTTTTGCGCCACATATGCTTTGTGGCGCATAAAACTGCTACCTAGCGCCAAAAATTGCGCCACATTTAAACTTGGAGAAAATTGAAGTCAGGTTATGCGCCACTTCTTCTTGGTGGCGCATAAAATCACTCCGGAGCGCCATTTGATGCGCCATTTTCGGACTTAGGATTTTTCAGAAAATACTTATGCGCCACTTATACTGAGTGACGCATAAAACACTCTCCAAGCGCCATTTTTGGCGCCGACCCGCGGGTCAAGGGCTCCAAACCCGGTTCAGGATCGGGATTTTAATCCCTAATTCTTTCTTTTTCCTCATTCTTCTCGATCAATTGACCGAGAGCTTCCTCCCTCACCACCGAGCGCCATTTTCTTCCTTCCAAGAGACACATTTGCGCCACTTTGGTAAAAATTCTTCCAATTCTTGTTTCCTTCTATCAATTTTTATCTACATTGTTCAAATTCTCATTCCAAAACCCAAATTTTGTTTTGTTTGAATCAAATTAGGGTTCTTCAACCCTAGTTCTTCAAGTTTGGGTATTCCACTCCAAAGTGTTCTAAAGCTTCAATTTAGGTAAGAATGGCTATCCTAATTCAATTGTTATCATATTCTAGTACTTTGGAATGCATTAATTTTGGTATTGGTTTTGTTATTTGAATTTTGGGTTTTTGTAGAATGTGGGATAAAATTCAATTTTTGATTGTTTAAATCCTAGTTTGAACTTGAACAAAATGTGGTAGAACATGGATTGAATGCATTTGGTGAAAATTTTTGGATTAACACTAAAAATTTGGAACTTTTAGAATTCAAAAATCTGAAAATTTCTTTTAATTAAATAAAATGGCATTTTTGCTAATTAAATGGATAAAACATCACTAGAATATGTCATTTTAGATATATTGAAATTATAAGCTCATTTTTATGTCAAGAATTCCATGTTTTTCATTATGTACGTCAAGTTGGGCATTTTTGATAAAAACTCTTTTAGTTATAATTAGAATAGGTTAATTTATCCTATAAATAAATTGGAATGGATTTAAATATTAATTTAAACCATTTAGGATAAACTAGTTTATTAAGTTAGGTTATTTTATTTATTAAATCTGGAAATTTAATAAAATGAGAGTTTTTATTAAAAAAGTTGTCCTAAATGTGAATTTTAAACTTTGGGATAAAATGGATTATTTCTTTAAACAAAGTTTAGGATTTATGAACCTTAAAATGCAACATTTTGGTCATTGAGTCATATAAATCCCACATTCTAGGTTGATGTATATGTTTGCTTTATACTTAACACTTAAGTTAAACCTTTGGTTTAAACTTAAGTGTGAGGATGGGAGGCAATGCATATATATGATACTAACCCATCATTTTTGTACAATCAGGTGCCAATATAATGTATAATCCTCCAAATCTCCCTAAGAAATCGGGTTATAGGTATATACCGATGCCCGATGGGAGATTGGGGATTTATGATCCACAGTCACCGGATAGCGTTCCTACTCCTATTCCTGATGAGCATGTTTTTGAAAATCGCAGACTCCGCACTAAAAATTCGACACAGATGGATCAGCCCCAAGGATCAGGTGGTGCTTCTAAGTCCAAAGGACTTCTCTCCTATTTTAGGAAGAGTAAGTCCAAGAGCGGTGCATCTTCTAGACACACTACAGTGCCCGCTGATGACCATCAGGAGGTCAATCAGCCTGATCAGCCTGACCAGCCCGATCAGCCTCAGCCTGAGGCAACGGATCATTCACAGGCCCCCACTAGAGCCTCTCGGGGGAAGGCACCCGCTACTACTTCTACTTCCTCTCGACCTAGGAGGGGGAGATCTGCAGCATTAGTTATACAGGAGCCTGTCCCTGAGGCTGTAGGAGGAGAGGAAGATGAGGAGGAGGTTGATCAGGAGGAGCAGGAGGATAGAGGAGGACCGAAGAAGCAGGATCCTAGAGCGTATGTCCCCGACTTGCAGTATGTCAGTCCGGGCATATTTGATGCCACTGTGTTTAGGAGTGCCAGAGCCTATGAATTATACAAGAGGTTTCACAAGAAGAGGATCATTGCCGATAGAGGATTTTCAGACAGAGATCTGCAGCACCCCCTACTCCGTGATGCTATCAGATCCAGAGGTTGGGAGAGATTTGTTAGACATCCAGCCGGGACATATTCATGGGAGTTGACTAGACTGTTTCTAGCCAACGCTGAGGAGGAGGATTCTTGGATTTTCGGGGTTAGAGTACCCATCACTCCTCAGCACATCAACCAGTTTTTCGGAGTAGTGGATGTGCCTTACGGCAGGGATTTTTGGGAGCCAGTTATGAGGGCTGATGATAGGGAGGAGATCAAGAAGCTGGTCTTAATGTCTATGTTTGAGGGTCAGTAGGATGTCCTCACATATGATGATGATGACATGAGTAGGTTACATGGGCCTGATATGGATGCACCCATGTATCAGCTGCTCATGTTCTACAGATCTAGACTGAGTCCTTCGACTCACACCTCTGGACCTACTGCTGTGGATATGTACGTCCCATACTGCATCAAGGTGGGGAGCCCGGTTAACATGGGAGAGCTTATAGCATTGGAGTTGAGACAGACACCAGGGGTGTCTAAGAGATCTGCTCTCATGTTTCCCAGCTTGATATGACAGCTGTGTGCACAGGCAGGAGTGGATATGGGGCAGTTTGACAGAGACTGGAGGATGAGGCCCCCTATTCCCTTTGGGAAGAGAAACTTCAAGCTGCCTGGGATTAGATGCAAGCCCATGATACTACCAAGGGAGTTACCCAGGCAGTCACCGCCACCTGCACCTTCACATGCTAGCCAGGAGCATTCTGAGGATCCTTCACAGTCCACCCGGGGTACACGAGGTGGTAGAGGTCGAGGTAGAGGACGTGGCAGAGCTCAGCCACAGCAGTCGCAGCAGTCACATCAGCAGTATCCGGGAGAGCCGGATTGGGCTAGGGCATTGAGGATTGATCAGCAGACGATGATGACCAACCAGCAAAACTGGATGAACACTATGGATGAACGAATGAGGTTGGTAGCTCAGAGACAAAACTTCTTGAGCGATCAGATTGAAAAGAATGCCCGAGCCCAGGCGTATCATGCAGCCAGACTTGAGTATTTTATGTCCCAGAGCTTAGGACAGCGGTATGTCGCTCCTCAGACACCTTCTGAGGACGATGATGATGAGGACTACGTTGGGTCTGGGGATGGTAGCGATGGTAGCGATGAGGATGCTGAGGATGCTGATGCTGGAGATGGGTCTGAAGAAGTGGGTGACAACGATGATGATGATTCTGAGGACTCCGACTGACTGAGAGGGATGAGCGATAGATAGGCTTATGATGATTATAGATGACATGTATTGATAGGCCTATGTATTTGACTCTATTGCACTTCTGAGTTTATTTTGCTACATTTCAGTATTTACATTTGGGTTGTAATTGTCCTAACTCTATTTTCTTTTATTACTTTTGCTATCTTAGACTTGTTATTTCTTTTATCCATGTTCTTGTAATTTTATAGAGTAGTAGATGGAGTTTAAATGAATTTTAAGGTTTTTAGTTGCTTTTTAATTCAATAAAGTAGCTCTTACCAATAACATGCTTAATTGAGTGTTTTGAACTGGTTAAAAGATCAATGAAGTTTATTTGAACTAGATTGAGGTGTAAATGAAGTGAAATTGGTATTGTTGAGCGATTTGGAGATTTTGGACATCATGGGGAAGAACTTAGGAAAAACACATTCTGCTCGATTTGACACAGAATGCGCCATTTAGGCATAGTGGCGCCTAAAAACACCCTTAAGCGCCATTCTATGCGCCAGAAGACTTAGAAATTTTTCTAAGTTTTTCCAAAATGCGCCACACATGCTTGATGGCGCATAAATCTGCCTTTCTGCGCCACTTTTTGCGCCGCAGAATTAAAGTTTTTCCAAGTTGACTTCAGGATGCGCCACTCCTTCTATGTGGCGCATAAAACCCCCTCCCAGCGCCAATTTTTGCGCCATTTTAATTTTTAAAATTTATATTATTTTTAAAATGCGCCAGTTGTGCTTGGTGGCGCCTGAAAGTGACCTTATGCGCCACTTTTTGCGCCATCGACGCAAATCTTTCAAAAATTCGCGAATCCAAAATATCCAAGTCATATCTATTCGATTTTTGGGATCCTAAACAGCATTATACTAACTCCAAATCATATGTTTAGTGTATATTTGGATCTAGATTAAATCAATCCCGCCATATCTCAACAAAATCAAGATTTCACCTCTTTAAAAAGGGGCATGACCGATCGGTCACACCTTCAATCTCAAATCTGTCAATTTTTCTCTTCTTCCAGTTTAATTAGCTTTCCAATCCCAATCCTTTCTTCCTAAAATTCTGCCACCATGAGACCAAAGAGAAAGAATAACCCAAGAAACAAGGGTGGAAAGAAATTGAAAGCCACAGAGCCTGCCCCATCACAGACACCAGAAATTAATGAACCCATTCTGGAGCCGGCTGCTGTGGGAGCTGAAGATGAATTTGTAAACAATCTGGTAGCTCCCGACTCGTATAATGGTTATGATACTTCCTTCAATTCTGCTCAACCAACGGAGGATGATCCACAGCAAGAAGAAGATGTCACTGAATCCCCGGAGGAAATCTCACCAGAAATTCCTCGTGAATCTAAAACCAAGAGGAAGAGTCACAATAGAAAGAACGATACTACTCCTCTGGAAGAATTAACAGGAGATACTTTTAATCCGGCCATTTTCATCAATCAAACTGCGTATTCTTATTATCAGAAGATGGCGGATAGATGGATTTTTGCAGACAAAGGGTTCACTGAAGCTGACATGGAGAGATTTTCGGTTCATGATGCTCTCATGAGTCGAGAATGGATGAAATTTGCTGCGCATCCGGAAGGAGTTTATTCTTGGGAGCTTACCAGACAGTTCTTGTGCAATGCTCAGTATGATCACTACACTTCATGGATTAGAGGAGTGCCTGTGCCATATGGTCCTGCGGTGATCAATGAACTTTATGGTACTGTGGATGTTTCTTGCCCAGCTACGAAGAAGAAGCACTTCCATGACCCTGTTTATGAAGAGGAAGGAGGACCTGAATTAGAGAAAAGAATCTTGAAAGAGATGTTTGAAACTCAAAAGAGGGTGGCCTACATTGGAGAGAAAAAGGCGAATGTTGTAGCTACTTTAATGGCTGCACCGCTTTATCAGATCTACCTGCTCTACAAGCATAAGGTATTTCCTACTTCACACACTTCACAACCGAGTGCAGAAGATCTTTATTTTGTGTATTGTGTGAAGAACGGGCTACCTATTGATATTGGAGAGATGATAGCATATGAGCTGGATAAAATGGCGTCTGACACTGCACGGATTGTGCTGGGATTTCCTGCACTGATCTGGACACTTTGTGAAAGAGCTGGAGTGAATATGACGGCCTATGCTCATGATGTGAAGCCAAAGCCCCCTATTTCTTTCAAGAATTTCTATCATAAGCCTGGAGTAAGATGTGCAGAGCTTGGCTACCCTACCACATCCCGTGGGACACCCACTTGTCATCCTGATAGACCTAGTACATCTGGTACTAAGGTAGAGCCTGCAGAGATCGCAATCAATAGGATGACCTATGAGATTCATCAGCTTAGAGAGGAGATGAAGAGGAAGGAAGATAGTACACGAGCACAAATTTCACAACTTTCTAATAGACTTGAATTTTTCATGTCTGAAAGTCTAGGTGATCGATATATTCCTCCTACTACTAGTTCGAGCTTTACAGGAGATGATGATGTTCCTATGGAACATGAAATAGATGATTCGAATGGATCTTTAGAAATCTAGATTTTTGAGTAGATGGGATTGCTCCCTTTTTGGTTTAATTTGTAATAGTTAGAACTATTTTGGTGCTATTTTGCTTAATTAATTAGCTTCTTTATGTAATAGTTGCTAGAATTTGTGGTATTTTGCTTTTGGTAAATTTATAAAATTTAAATATTTTAATTAAATCTGTCCATAATTATTTAATTGATAAAATGTGCCTACAAAATAAATAAAAATCTGAAATTTAATAATAAATCTGAATTTAAATAAATTATGGATGAGGTTTAATTATTTTAACTTATAATTTGCCATGTGTCCTAACAATTATCTTTTGTATGAGCAAATACTATATAAATATATAAAGAAGCAGGATATGCCATGAGAAACAAGCAAAGGGGGAACATCCAATACGGTGAAAGAATTTCTAGGATCTACATATTCCAGGTGTGATCTTTTCATGTATTATGTTATCAATTTGCATGAAAAATATGGTAAGAGCTTGAGTTAATTTAATTTTAGTTTATTTTCTTATTTTCTCTGCTTTAAATAAAATAGTACATGCATGTCTAGTTATTTTAACTTTAAATTGTGTTTTCCCAGTGGTGCTATTATTTAGAGATTATCACATCAATGCCAATCTGGAGAAAATCCAAATAAGTCTAAATGTTCTGCTCTAATCCGATTTTACAATTTAATGAGTGTTAGGTTTCTTAGTTTAAAGTTCTAGACTATGTCAAACTGTTATGCAAGTTGTTTGGGCTATTGATGACAATTCTATTTGCCTTGCAGAAAACTCTTTGATTAATTAGACTAGTTATTTAAAATGTGGAGAGTTATCATTATTTATAAATAAATATGCTCGTTCCAAGTCTTTTTAAATGCTTAATTAAAATAAAGTCAGAGTAAGAACCCTGTATTGAAAAACAAAATAAAACAAGTTATCTTGCAAAAAGAAAAAAGAAAAGAAAATTAAAGAATGCAAGATTAAAAAAAAAGAAAAAAAAAAGAAGAGAAAAACAGGGTGATTAAATAAAAAATTCATAAACTCTTGACTGGATGACTGGCACATATTCGGTGACATGAGTAGCTTCTGGAATTCAACCGTCTACAACTCAGCCAAAGTGTCTAGAATATAGTGAAACCTAGCCATAGATTGAGCATATTTAAAGACTGGAAAAGAAAAGCATATTTACATTATTCGCTTTCCCATATTGAGTGCTAGGTATAATTAATCTGTTTTCTGTATTGTAAGTGCTTTGGATATCTGGTTCTAATAGCTGATGCATACCAATTTGTCTAGTTCTAGTACATTAAACTTTGAACCCTCTTATCTCATTTTATTGTTGAAATCTATGATTTGGCAGAACTATAAAGACTTTATCTTTATTATCTTGATTGGCAAGTTGATGTGCTAATTGATTTCATTGCTCAAGGGACGAGCAATATTTAAGTGTGAGGATGTTGATGCACCATGTGAAACCACATTTAAATGAGCTTAAATTATGATAAAATGGACTTAAATTGCATGCATGTGATCCTATTTTACTGCTTTTTAGTGTACATTTCATGTGAGGTGTAAATATTAATAAGACTGATTAAATTGAGCCCATTTGAGCTCAATTTACCTTGTTCTATGCTTTTTAATAAGACTTTGGCAATTCTAAGATATTGCAATGATGTTTCAGGCATTAAAAGGAAGAAAGAAGATGTTCGGAGGACAAAGGACGCAAAATTCGGAATTTTCAACACTGGAAGGCTCCAGAATGCGCCACATAAGCATGGCGGCGCATAAAAATGCTCTCCAGCGCCATTTTATGCGCCACTTCAACACTTGGGAAAATTTCGGATGGAAAAAGCTTCAGGATGCGCCATCTCTTCTTGGCGGCGCATAAAATGCCATTCCAGCGCCACTTTTTGCGCCGATTGTCAAATTTTAGGAAATTGTCAGAATGCACCGCTTCTTCTTGGTGGCGCCTGAAACCACCTTGGAGCGCCACTTTTTGCGCCGTTTTGGAAAATTCGGAAAATCAGCGTATGCGCCAGTTCTACTTGGTGGCGCCTAAAACCCTCTCCGAGCGCCATTTTATGCGCCGACGTCGCGGTTGAGCAGTTTCTTAACCTCCCGAACTCGGTTTTAAACACCGTTTTTCTTCATTTTTCAAAAACCAGACTCATATTTTCAAACAATACTCTCTGGGGAACATCTGCTAATGGGAGAAGAAGGCCGGAAACACAAAATCATGCCGGAGGAATGCATCAAGAACGCTGTTCTGGGCGTGTTCTTCCTATTCTAGGTGTTGCCTTTCTTTTTCTTGCTTTGTAATGTTATGAATTTGCCTCTAAATGTAATTTACTGTTATGTTTCGAATTTGTAGACGGATTTCTATAATGTTCGTGTTAGGAGTGATCTAGAACGGGAGTTCAGAATCACTTTTGAAGTATGAACCTATCTTTTATGGAAGTAATTTAATGATCGATGTTTTTATGCTAATCTGGATTTATGTGTTAAGATGTTAAAGAATGAATTATGATTACTGTTTAGGATGAGAAAGATCGATAATCTGCATATTTTCATGAATTTGGTATTTTCAGACATAATCTGTTTAAATTGGCAAATCTGAACTGATCGATGTTAATACCAGTAATTTGTGATAAAATAATGATTGGGAAGAATAGCGTATTGATCGATTTTGTCTACTGCTAAAATTAATCTAATGTTGAATTCGCCAATCTGCAAAATTAAAGATGATCGATCAATCTGTGTTCACTATTTTTAGTAATCTAGCATTAATTCTAATCTGTCTGCATTTTAATATTATTAATTAAATCCAGTTTACCATGTTTTATTATTATTTTACCATAATTGTTAGATTATTTACACTGTTCTGCATAATTTAAATGTTAGAATCTAATTTCATAAATTCTGCTTTGCGAAATCGGGAGATAAAAAGTAGAATTAATATTTTAGTACCGGAATTGGGAATAAATTACATTAAAAATAGATTCTGGCATGTGCACAATGATTTGGGAAATGAAAAGTGTCTATTAATTGCTATAGGAAAATTTGTAAGCTTGGGAAAGACTCAAATTTAGGCCTAGAATAATGATTGCAGAATGTTAGATAATTTAATCAGCTTCCATGAAGTCCGTTTAAGCATAATTTGGAATTTTTAGCAGATTATAATATTTTTAATCTTTATAAAATAATTAATTTTAAGAAATTGATTTTTAGAACATTGGGAAATGTCAAATTATTACACAATTTCTATTTTATAATAAAGATGGCAATATTTAAAATATTACAAGCAACTCCCATTAGTATTTTTATCAATTAAAACTTTAATTTGTTTTATTTTAATTTAATGTCATTGTTTTTTTTATATTTAAATCACCATTAGAATTAATCACAATCTTTTTAAATATATTAAATATAATTAATGAACTTAAGAACAATTAAAATTTCTCCGGAATGAAATAATATTCTGAAATTCCCTGTGGATTCGACCCGGTATTCACCGGTTTTTATTACTTGATGACAACCATCCGCTTGTGGTAAAATATGAGTGGTGAAAATCACCCATCAGTGATGCGCTTTGGCAAGTGAGGAAAGTTGAGTCCTCGATACATAGGACCTTACGAGATTCTAGAACGAGTCGGAAATTTAGCCTACCGACTGGCTTTACCGCCACAATTAGATCGAGTTCATAATGTCTTCCATGTCTCACAACTAAAGAAATATGTGCCGGACCCGACACATGTACTTCAACCGGAGATAATTGAGCTCAATGAGGATTTGACTTACGAAGAAGTCCCAGTGCGTATTCTCGACACTAAGGAACGAGTAACGAGGAACAAAACCGTCAAAATGATCAAGGTTCTTTGGTCGAACCACGAAAGTGAGACGGCAACTTGGGAAGTAGAATCCGACATGAGAGAACGCTACCCGACATTGTTCCAAACCGATACCGACACAGTTATGGGGACATAACTGCAATCTTAAGGGGGGGAGGATGTCATACTACCTATTTTTCGTGCATTTTTGTAAACTTTTGAACTACGTTATGGCTTGATCCCTTCACAGGGTACGTAGGCAGCTTAGAAGTTTTAATTCTAAGTTCAGTCACAACATAATAAAACAAACAAAAGACCTTAGCACAAGAAAAGCCGAAACACAACTTCGAGGACGAAGTTGATTCTTAAGGAGGGTAGACTGTAATACCCGAGAATTTTCCAACATAAAATAAAACAATAATCAAATAAATAAACAATAAATACAATAAATACCATAAATAAATAAATCCAGCAAAGAAATAAATAAATAAAGATAAGGAAATGAGAAATGAGATTTAACTTAAAAAGGAATTAAAGGAATTTAATTAAATAAAAAGAATTATTAAAGGTAAATAAATTGTATACCGAAACCCGACACCAATGAATTCGAGGATTCGAGTCCAAACGACCAATTAGACCCGGGTAAAAATTTAGAGAGAAAGTAGAAACCCGAAGATACCCCGGAAATCAGAATTCGGGAGCATAGAGGGATAGAAGTCCGAAAGAGAGGAGGAAAAGACGACGGATCGCACGACCCGCCCGGACCGAAGTCCAGGCGAGAGTTGCGCGGTCGAAGGAGGAAGAGCGCACCACGACCGCGCCATGTGACAGATTCGCCCGTGCGAGATTTTCTCGCCCGAATCCGGATTTTCCGACTTCGGTTGAACACCTTTCGGCTTAAGACTCCTAGGGGTAGACCTTGGGCGTCCCTAGGGCTTGTTTAACTATAAATAAGCCCTCTTAAAAGCTCTGAATACTTTTCCAAAACCCTACAACTCTCTATACGTCCGAAAACCCTAATTCCGGAGTCGTCGGAGGCACGAGACCAAGGCGAGACTGATTTGGACGAAAATCAGAGTCTCCTAGACGTCGTGGTAAGTTCCGATCCATTCGTCTCTTACGTTTTGATTCGAAAACGAATCCTAATCTTCTTATTTTTCTTTCTACGCCCCGAATCGGATCTAGAACGTAAAACCCGACGAACGGAGAGGATAGACGGAGGACTGGAAGCCACGCCTTCAAAATAAACGATCCCGGATATCTACAAATTTGTAAGTTAATACTTACATGGTTTTGGGAGTAATTAAAACACGGAACCTAAAAGCTTAATCAAATCTTGCGAAAATCTGTCAATGAATGTTTTCTACCGGCGCAACAGTTTTGACGAATTTTTCCGTACCTTGAAATGACTTCAAACGAAAAAACTTAAAACACGAAAAACGTTCCTAAGGCTTAGATCTATCTACTGTAAAATTTTCAGAATTTTTAGAGATGATTTGTTATGTGAAAACCGACCGAAACCGAACTGCTTGGAATTGGATCTTGAAATTTTTGACAGAACTTAGGTCCGATTTTGATCATGTTTTTGACATAGGTTCTAGACCGATTTAGATCTTTGTCCGAACATGGAAGTTGTAGATAAATGTCTTAAGAAGGTCTCTGTAAAATTTTATTAATTTTAGACTTGATTTGCTATGGTAGATCTTGATAATCTTGAACTGCTGTATACGAATTTCGGACAGATTTAGGTTATGACGAAAATTGATGTATTTGACCTATTTCGGTATCTCGGTTTGAAAAAGTTAAAACACAAAAGTTGTTCATCTCGATGTGTCTGAGTCAGTGGTAAAATTTCGGAATTTGTGAAATTAAACTCTATTTTTACTGAATTTTAGAGTAAACTGTGGTTGACCGAGTCAAATCTTGAAATATTGTTGAAACGATGAAACTAGCCGTTAAGGTTCAAACGAGTAGAAGACTCTTTGAAATAATTACATGAAATCTGGAAATTAGGAAAATCCCCTTTACGAACTTGATCGTTAAAATTAGGGGGTGAGTGCTCTGCAGGGTGCCCTCCTAACGATTCACTTCGTGCCTATATGGACGATGGTGACCCCGCGCGAAATATTTGAGATATGTTGCCAAAACGGCATGAGATATATGGCCTACACTCTCGTGAATATCCTTATGGGTTTCTCGAGGCTCCGGAGTGGTACTGGGTATGGCAGATACGGTTGCGGCCGCCGGTTTCCGGCTAAATTGACGAGATTGCGATGCAATCGTGAAATACCTGCTATATTATTTTGGGAGTAATGGGGATAGTTAAATATTTTTAATTGTTGTTCTTTAAATTACTAAATGCTTTATTTAAATTACTTATGGCTTCATTTAAATTATTTATGAATATTATCATGCTTTTATGTAAATATTAAATTAATGGCTTTTAAACCCTACGATCATGCATGTGTTAAATTACTCAGCAAGTTGTGCTGACCAAACCATTTTATTTTCCTTTTTCCTTACAGAGTATGTGGAATGATCATGAGCTCATGCATGGGGGAACTATATTTTGCAAACTTTATTATTTAAATTCTTGCATTAGACATTAGAATAAATGGGCCTGTTTAACCCGTGTTTTGACCATGTTGGTCGTATTTATATTTCCGCTGCAATATTATACTTAGATACTTTTTCCGCTGCGCTATGATATTATTATTTTCGAGATTATATTGTATGGGCTGTTTGCAAATGTTTTCAAAGCTTTTAAATACTGAAATACCTAGCCTTGCATCTCTTTAGTAAGCCGGAGAAACCGTGTCTTACTAGGGAGGTGTGGCGGTGACATCCCGACCTGGGTGACCAAAAATCTGGGTGTTGCAGCAACGTCCTCGTTGCGCCTCGATCGCCTAATAAAGTCCCTCAGGATCTTTGCCCCGCTAGACGCCTGACTGGTACTCCCAGCACAGTACGCGGTCGCAGGTTGGCTCTGATACCATTCTGTAACACCCTGGCCCGCTATGAAACCAGAGGTGCCTTTGAGCTTCTTTTCGGAATTGAAGTCTGGCCCCACAGGTCAACAGAACTCTTTCCAGTGCGCTTTGGCCTCACTCGCGCACACCCTGGGAAACTTCCCAGGAGGTCACCCATCCTAAAATTACCCCAAGGCAAGCATGCTTAACTTTGGAGTTCTTATGGGATGGTCACCAGAAAAGAAAAGTGCACCTTGTTGACATGAGTAGATTTTTCAATCCTTTTAAGCTATTCTTCCATACACTCTTTCGGGGTATTACAGAGGAATTGCATACATGTGGAGAACGCCGGGTGTCCTTGCTGCGGAGAAGATGTGGAATCGGCGGATCATTTGTTTTGCAAATGTAAGAAAGTCATTTCATTATGGTATGAGGGAGTCAAATGGTTTGGGGTACCTTGGGCATGCCCGGGCAAGGCGACTAACATAATGGCCTGGTGGTTCAGTGTATTTGTTGGATCAGGAAGGAGGGAAGGGTGGTTGTTGACAGGGATATCTATCGTCTGGACTGTTTGGAACTTACGGAATAGGGTGGTTTTCAAAGGGGAGAGTTATGATGGAACAACAGCAGCCGAGTTGGTAAGGTGGAGGGTGGCCTTGTGGTGGCAAGCGATGTCAGGTGGGAGAGGGGCGAGTATAAGGTGTATGGATGGAGCTTTCCCAATGAGTTTACCAGGGCTGGCAAGGGGTAGGGAGGTAGTCAGGAGGCAGGGACTGGTGTGGGAACGGCCGGGGGTGGGATGGTGGAAAGTTAATACGGACGGGTCGTCCCTAGGGAATCCAGGGCATGCAGGGGTTGGTGGGGTTATTAGAAATGATAAAGGCGATGTGTTGTTTATTCTTTCGGACTTCGTTGGTTTTAAAGATTCTAACGAAGCAGAGATTGAAGCGGATAGTCGAGTTTGTCGTGCTATCATACGGGATCAGGGCTTCCCAATGCCAAAACTGATGTTCGAGAGTGTTCAATTCACACAAATTAAGAAGCCAGCCCTTAATTATTAACACGACACATCGTCCAGGTGCATGGCAACCTTACATTTTTTTTTAAAAAAAAAAAAGATACATCCATATATGGATGTAGTAGTAAAGAAGAATATGCGGAATAAATATCAAAATGGTGCGTAATTTATTAATTTTTTTAATATGGTACCATAATTTTGGAATTTTTTAATTTGCTGTCATAGTATTATTAATGGTCTCTAAAATAGTCCTATCGGGCTTTAATCATCACAATTTGGTGACATGGCACAAAATTAGTAAAAATAATTAATTTAATTGTCCCATGTATGTGCCACGTACGTATTGACTGAGTTCGATCTACACATGTTGATGCTTTCTAACCTATTTGCTGAGTGGGAATGATTAAATTAGAAATAGTATTAGAAATTGTCCATATATATATGTCAAACCCAATCAATAACTACGTGGTACCTATATGACATAATTAAATTAACTATTTACACATATCCTTGTATCACGATAATAAATTGGGATGATTAAGGCCCTATAGAACCATTTTAAAAATCATTAGAAAAATTATGACACTAAATTAAAACTCCAAATTATAGCACAAAATTTAAAAATGGGCAAGTTACATATCATTTTGACATGTTTTTTTCCAAAAAATATGTATATTTTTTTTTTTGAGGGAAACTTTTTATTTGCATTACAAACCAAAACCGGTTTGCTTCGACCATTCCACCTTACAATCGACAGCCTCATCTAAAAAGCTTCTCCCTAGCAGATACAATAAGCCGACTGAAAACACTTCCATACTATATTGAAAGACAGACTGTACCAGAAAACTTCTCCCTAGCAGATACAAGAAACGATACAGAACAGCAAAGAATCTCATCAGCTATCTATGGAAATCAGCCAGCCCCAAGCACTCCTTCAAAACATCATCCATTACAGCCATCCTTCTATTCTTCCAACTTGAGCCGCACCTCTTCTAGCCCATATGTCGACGAGAGCATTTCTTTCCCTCAAGATATGTTGAGCCTTTACATCCCCACCCCAATTGAAGATAGCAAGAATAGGAGCCATATATTTAAAAAACCGCCAAGGAACCTTACCCGGATTGTTCAACCACCTTACCACATTTTCGCATATTCGAGGCGTGGAATGTAGTAAAGGTTATTTCAAGCATCTCTTCACCGGATACCTTTTCGCCGCACAATTTCAGCTGTGAAGTGATTCTAAATATAGCAGAATTATACTCACTGACAGTTTTAAAATCCTAGAATCTCAACGTCAGCCAATCATTTCTTGCTTTAGGAAGGTTGACCATCTTCAAGTGATCATACATTTCATTTAAATCCTCCCACAGATCAGCAGGATCTTGGAGGGTCAGATATTCAGACTTCATGGCTGAATCAAAGTGATGACGCAGGAAAATCATTGTCTTGGCTTTTTGAGAATTAGCCATATCATTTCCCTTTTCAATTGTTCTTTCCAAATTCATTGATTCAAGATGCATCTTCACATCTATTGCCCATAATTGATAGTTTCATCCGGAAACTTCAAAGGGCGTAGAAAGTTGCTTCGCAAGGTTAGACATAATTATATTAAAATAGTATAAATATATTACCTAGGATGACCTCCTTGTAGACTTGAAAATTTTCGGCAGAACCCCGGTATGAACTTGTATTTCGGCAAACCTCGAACAGATACCAACTGGTATTTCAGCAAAACTCGAACAACCCTCGTGCTGATAATGTGTTATATAAATATAATTAATATAGCTATTAACTCATATATATAATAATGAAAATATCAAAATATGAACAAGAGGAATGGCAAGGACGAGAATGAGAGTAAGTGGAGGAAGTATGATCCGTGTCTTTCATTTCATTCGAGTGTTCGGGTATTTATACAAGTATTTTGAACAATGACTCAATACCCATAAAGAAACGTGGCAGCATGTCATAATTCTAGACATCCATATACTAACACGTATATAACAAAATTAAATTCTAAAATCAGATTTTTAGATGAATCTAATTAGACTGGACTTGAATATTTTTTAAAATATATACTTGTAACAAAATTGAGACAAAATTGAACAATAAACAAAGTCAAAAAATGAAACAGAATGATTATTTTGGAACTTATCAATATAAATTAGGTGAGCATATGTTCATCGTTGTATGTACCACGGAATAAATATCAAATTAGTACTTTATGTTTTAAATTTTGTCAAATCCGCTATTTTTGTTATTTTGGCATCTTTTAATTATCTGTCTTTCACCTTGTTAACACATAAAAAAATGTGTTAATAAGATTCACATGCATATCTAGGCTCAATTTACATAAGGACCCAATTACCAGGCTTGAACGGAAAAAGACAACCCAAGACCATCTCATGGACCCCGAAGGGAGTGTCATTTCGAGCAAGCCATCTATTCGAATAAAGGCGCAATCCGGAGAAAGTAAGACTCGAGCATATTAACTGCCCGAGTACCACGAGTTAAAGGAAATGATTCCGAAGCGTTGCAAGGTGACGTCACCCCAAGCAAAAGAATGTTCCTCATCTTTGCGGAAGTCTTATCCGCGCCAGATCAAGAATAAAGGCAGGAAAGACCTAGTTTAAATTTTAAAATCTTATCCCTTCCCCCAACCGGTGCCTCTTCACGAATAGGCACCAAGCATTGTATAAATACTAGAACTTAAGATGTAATCTGGGTTCCTCAACCACTCCAAATTTTATACAATGTCTTTACTTTTTCAGTATTTTACTTTCATTTATCGCTTTCTTTACCGTTTTCCTGCATTTACTTTCTTTTATTTTTTCGCGATGCTCTAGTTCCTTGCATTCCCTGGGACTGTCCTCGTCTCACCTTCCGTCTTGAATGCTCCGTTTTTTGAATTAAGCGTTACTCGGAAACGGGAGTCACACACTTTTAACGCCAATTCAGTCAACTTTTTAAATTCTTTCATTTCAGGCCAAAACTTTGAATTCTTATTTTTATTGATCCATTTGTGAAATAAATTAAAGGCCCGACATGTTTCCAAAGTAAAATTAAGTACAAAACATCATATATTGGGTTTGACCGCCTTAGTGTCGGATCAACCACACGACTACAGACAATGGTTTACCGGTTCTGAACTTCTTTAGCAACAATCTGCACAATGATATTTCGTTTCTTACCTTACGAGGCAGCAACGTTTGGGTAAAAGAATTAAAGTAATTTTTAAGAAATATGTTTGAATAATAAATTTATTATTTCTTCAATAAAATCCAGGCTTCTATATGTATAACCATCCAAAATAATAATTAAATCCTTCACTAAAAGTCTAAAACTTTGTTATATCCTAAGGTAGGAAACAAAATAGGACTATGCTTACTATTGCCACAGGAACCCTCTGGGTGAATCATTTGGATGCGTATATGGTTGGGAGGTGTTTATAAAATCTCAGCAGATTAACCGGTAACTAAGTAATCAAACACAATGTATGAATTTGGCATTTAATTTCCTTAGAAAAGCATGTTGGGCCTTTATTTGACAAATGATTAATAAAAATAAAAATTTCAAGTTTTGGGGTCGAAATGAAATAATTTAAAAAGTTGAGGTCAATTCAATATTTTTAGGACTAAATTAGCCATAAAAGTGAAAGATATGGGACTAAAACGATAACAGATAACAAAAAGAATGAATTTGACAATTTTTTTTTTAAAAAAATAACTATACTTTATTCCTATGTATCACTAACATTTTTTTTTTGTTGAAACCGGGTATCCCTGGACCATATTGGACCCAACATTAATCCCTCGACGATCTGCAAGGGCAATTAAGGGCGCCTCTCCCAAAGCAATTTTTTGCATACACGGTGCTCGAACCTGGGACCTTGCTTAAGCGACTAGAGCCCCCATCAACTCAAGCCAACTATCAAGATTTATATATTGTGAATGATGCTAAGGATATTAATAAGAAAATTTGATAAATGTTTTGGTGGATTCAGATCTATAATGACTCTATTGATATTAGAGATTAATCTGAGCATTTGTATATGCAGATTATGCTTTAGAAGATGCAATCCGTCAATGTCCACCAGATGCTCGAGGGAATAATTTTAGGTCAAATGTGGCTTGGGATACCAGGTATACGCAAAAAAATATGGACTATTCATTTATGTAAAAGATAATACTAATTTTATTATGAATTTTTATTTTTACTTTTAAATATATTAAAATTTTAATTACATCATCATTTCGACTTAGCTTTGTCACTCTTTCCCCTACAACCGGAGATACCCGTGCCTGCCACCAATTATTTAAACCCTTTCGACAGGAGCCTGCAAACATGAGAATTTTGGTGTGTTATAATGTGATCTACTTCATCGTGGTACTTCTTGGTTGAAAAGTATGGTATTCATCCTACACTACAAGAGATTCTCGTTTTAGTCTTTTAGAGACCTCGAATTGCAACCGCAGAAAAGAGGTCACTAATAGCGGCCCACACCACGACCAGATAGCAAAGTCGCAAGTTTAGCGACCGTCGTTTGCGACCCCAACTTAA
The DNA here is from genome assembly GCA_030278955.1 of Hygrophila difformis. Taxonomy (NCBI): domain Eukaryota; kingdom Viridiplantae; phylum Streptophyta; class Magnoliopsida; order Lamiales; family Acanthaceae; genus Hygrophila; species Hygrophila difformis. The sequence continues at coordinate 15,280,222 of JAOANR010000012.1, read as the reverse complement.
GTCATCGTATACCAACTGAGTGAGCGTTCGAAATATGACGGTAGCTATTTGGCGACCGCATTAATGACTTTAAGAGTCGGCCGCAAGCCTGAATTAGGGCTTTTTCTTCCAAATATCTGTAACTCTTCTCATTTACAATAAGAAAGCCTTCGAACAACTCATACACTCCCAAAATTGGCCATCACCGCCCACTGTCAAATCACCCCGGTGGTCCCCCTCCCACGACTCCGTCCCATGGGAACTTTACTCCAGTCCGGCGCTTCTCTATCCCAACTACAGCGCATCTCTTTTCTCAAAGCACTGGAACCCACAGCCACGAATGGACCATCGAGGCACGGAGCAGATGCTCAAAAATTGAAGATGCTCAAAAATTGAAGTTTGGCGACAGCTAGGACCTAGTTTGCAAAAATTTGCTTAAGCTAATTGCTATATTTAAGTTTAGTTGGAAGTTAACAGGAAGGTTAAACTTTAGGAGAGGGGAATAATAACCTTATTAGTCCCGCAAGTATGCTTAATTATCAATTTATCCTTTAATTGTGCTAATTACTAAAATTATACTCAAAGTATAATAATTTAATCACAAATAATAACAAAAAATAATATGGGAAACGAGGGTGGTGGAGTGTCGGTGAGGAGTGGAAACAATCTGGCGAGGGTTCCCAGGAATGGCCTGAAGTATGGTAGAGTGGTTGGGAAGGTGGCTGGGTGGGTTCCTAGAAGAGGGGTGGCGAATGTGGATGTGAATAGGGGCAGGGGGGGTAGCTCCTGTATGGGACAAGATGAACCAAGAGAATGAGAGAGCAGGAGATGGAACTGGGAATGGTGGTTCCAGGGTATGGAGAAACCTGGTCGGAGTCTATGTGGGGAACATTCCGGTAGAATTCGACCCTAGATTCATATTTAGAGAGATTGGCAGGGTTGCGAGGGTTCGGGATTGGTTCTTTCCAACTAGAAGGTGGCCAGAAAAGGGGTTCAAATTTGGATTCTTTAGATTTGCTAGTAAGAAGGAAGCGGAAGCGGTTATTAAAAAGATGCATGGAAGGAATTGGAGGGGCAAGAGATTGCAGGTGTGTTGGGCAACCCCTAGAAAAAGAGTATCTGGCAAGGGGGGTGGTAGTATCAGGTGGTCACAAGAACAAATATGTAGAGGGAGAGATCATTATGAAGAATGCCATACGGGACGTCGGCAAGCTGGTAGCCATGTTGCATGGCGTGATGAACGTACCTATGCAGAAGTGGTCAGAGGAGATAAGATTCGGATTGCAGAAGGGAGGACAGGTCAGGATGCGGGAGTGGTTGAGCTGGTGCCAGTCCAAGAGGATCTGAAATGGCTCTATAGTGTGGCGGTGGTGGAGCTAAGAAATCTGGAGGTGTTGATAGAGTTTCAAGAATGGTTATTTGAAGAGTTTCACGACTGTAGCGAAATACTATACGGGGGGGATTTATGGTGGTGGTGGTATTTAGTTGCCCTGAGAGAAGGGATAACTTTTTATCCGACTACAGGGATGTGCAGTATGTTGCATGGAAGAGAAAGTGAGATGCAGGCCCTATGGTACGAAAACAGTTAGTCTGGGTAATTGTCATGGGATTGCCTCTTAACGTGTGGAGTGAGGAAAATTTTAAGAAGGTGGTCGATGGGTGGGGAAAGATCATGAACGTAGCTAAGGAGACGAGAGACAGAAAACGGTTTGATCGGGCAAAGTTATTGGTGGAAGTAAAGGATGGGAGTACTGTTCCATCGGAGATGGTAATCAAGGTGGAAGGGTCTGTGATGAGTATTAGGATAGCGGCCAACTTTTGTGAAGCTGTGGTGGAGGAATTTGAGGCAGGAGAGAGTAATGGGAACATTCCGGCGAGTAGTCGGATGGAGGAAGAGGTGGTGAGAAGGACGCCGGAGAAGAGCGATGGTGGGAGATCCAGGACCAACGTATGTGGGGAATTGAACCCGGCGCATGAATTAATGTATGGGGGAGTGGAAGTGTGCATTAAGAATACGGCGCCTGAAGATGGTATCATTAGGGTGGGCGAGGTAGTATTCCAAGAAGGTTCTCGGTGTTTGGTGGGCGGTGGGGAAAGTCAAGATGGGCTTATGGCATATAAAGAGAATGGGCCTCATTTGGGTGAAAAGTCTAAATGGGCTGAGGGAATGGAAGGACATGATGAGATGGGTCGTGGGTGTTTGTCTGTTGGGGTTGATAATATGGATAGATTAGAGGAACATTGGGATGATGGTGTTTTAAACACTAATAGGCTTAATGAACCAAATTCGCACTTTCAGAATGGCGATAATTCCGCTGAATCGGGGGAGGTGAACGAAATGCCACTCGTGGAGGATAGGGCCGAGCGCAATGGTACCTATGGCGGGGAAGGGCTCTGACGGGGGTCTGTGAGAGGGATAATGGTCAGAAAGTGGCAAATGGAGAGGGCATAGAGAGAGAGGTATTGTGTGAGGGGCTACAAATACCGGGGTTGCCGAGGTGGTAGTGGAGCATTCAGTGGAGTTGAGTGGGGCAACGGGATCAGGGCAGAAGAAGTGGGCTGATTTGAAGGAAGTTGAGGGGGCAATGGCTAAACTGTTGTCTGGGAATACTAGAGTAATTGGAAGGGGGCGGAAGAGGAACAATAGGGCTGGCCGAAAAGGATGTAAGCGCAAGGTTAAGAACTTGGCAGGGGGTGCGTCTAAGAGGGAGGAGGTGGAGAATTTTGCGCAATTGCAATTCGCTACAGTTCGTATGAAGGAAGGGATTAAGCTTGTTGATTTCTCGGTGGCGGAGGCATTATTAAATCTGGCAGCAAGTCTTGGTCTGAGATGCCCTCTGGATAGGAATGAGGCTGTGACGAGGGTGAGGCGGGACGTGGGTTGCTAGAGGTGTCGGGGGGATTAGGTGGTTTGGTGGATAGTGTTTCTTCATGCGGATTATCACGTGCAATTTGAGGGGTCTCAATGGGGGGGGGGGGTTAGAAGGAGGGTTGTGGCGAGATTATGTAAAAAATATAAGCCATCTATGTTCTGTTGTCAGGAAACAAAAATTAATGATATTATGGATAGATTGGTTTATAGGATTTGGGGGTCTAAGGGTTGTGATTTTTGTTTTCAACCTGCCATAGGAAATGGTGGTGGCCTTCTTGTGGTTTGGGATAAGAATGGTGGCTCTTTTACAGTGGTCGAGAGTGAGCAGAAATTTATTTGGATTAGAGGAAACTTTAGGGGTTTGGAAGGGATAGTTAATGTGCTTTGTGTACATGCTCCTAATGAGAGGAGAGTTAGGGCGGGTTTTTGGGCTATGTTGAGTCAAAAATGCAACACGGGCAACGGGGAGTTGTGGTGTGTAGTGGGGGATTTTAATGCCGTGGGTAGTGCTAATGAGAGGTTTGGGGCTACAGAGGACAGTGGATCAACTTTGGAGTTCAGGGAGTTCATCAACCGAATGGGTTTGGTGGACCTACCTATGGAGGGGGGACAATTCACTTGGTTTGGGAGGGGGGCAAGCGGCTAGTAGATTAGATAGATTTCTTCTTTCACCGGGGTGGCTTTGTCTCTCCGAGGGGTTATCCAGCGTAGAGGTATTTCGGTGCTCTCAGACCATTATCCGGTGTTAGTGGAGGCCGGTGGGAAGTCTTGGGGTCCGAAACCCTTTAGGTTCTTTAATTATTGGATGGATGAGAAGGGGTTCTCGGGTTTGGTTAGGGCAGCTTGGGGCGAGGCAGGGGTCAATAGGGGGAACCAGCTATTAGGCAAATTGCGAGTGCTTAAGAATAGAATTCGGGATTGGGAGGGGTATGGGCCGTCAAACTTGGAAAATCGTATCAATGATTTACTGGCAGCCATTGGGGAGTTGGAAGACAAACTTCAAGACACTGAAATGGTGGAGGAACATAGAGTCGCATGGTTGGGAAAGAAAAAGGAATTAAAGTCACTATTTTTTGCCGAAGAAAGGAGGTGGTGTCAAAAATCTCGAATCCGGTGGCTAAAGGAAGGAGACCAAAATACCCGGTTCTTTCACGCGGTAACTGCATTGAACAGAAGACGCAATTATATTGGGGTTATAAAAGTAGAGGATGAACTCATTGATGATCCAAAGGTGATTAAAGAAAAGACGATGAGTTATTTCCAGGATTTGTTTACTAAGAGCAGTACAGAAATATTTCTCATCGAGGACATTGGGCTGGCACGTATTGGGGAGGAAGATAGATGTCAAATGAATGCGAATTTCACAGAAGAGGAAGTCCGGGCAGCTGTATGGTCCTGTGATGGGAATAGGGCGCCGGGCCCTGACGGCTACAATTTGGGTTTTTTTAAAAGATACTGGGAAGTGCTAAAAGGAGACGTTCTGGAGGTTTTTAATGTATTGGAAAGGGAAGGGAAACTGCCAAAAGAAGCGGGGGGGGGGGGGGTCTTTTATCACACTAATTCCAAAGGTGGATAACCCGTTGGAGTTTAGTGAGTTTCGTCCTATCTCACTAGTTGGGTGTGTGTACAAAATAGTAGCAAAGGTTTTAGCAAGGCGAATTCAGGGAGTTCTAAATAAGTTGGTGGGTACTTCTCAGATGGCGTTTGTTAAGGGGAGGCAAATCTTGGATGGGGTGTTGGTGGCAGCTGAGGTAGTGCACTCTACAAAGTCTGCGGGTAGGAGGGGATTTGTTATCAAGTTGGATTTTGCAAAGGCGTATGACAACGTCTCGTGGGAGGCTTTATATAGTGTGATTGAGAAGATGGGGTTTGGAGAAAAGTGGAATATGTGGATAAAGGAATGTGTATCAATAGCATCGGCTGCAGTCATCATTAATGGATCACCCACAAGTTTCTTCAAGATGCAAAAGGGGTTGAGGCAAGGAGATCCACTCTCCCCGTATTTGTTTGTGCTAGTGGCTGAAGTCTTGAATTAACTAAGGCAACGGAGCTGGGAATTTTTTCAGGGCTTCAGGTAGGTGACCAAGGCCCTACCATATCGCATCTTCAATACGCAGATGACACTATCATATTTTGTGAGGGTGAAATACAGCAAGTTGTCATTCTAAAGAGAATACTGAGGTGCTTAACATAAACAACGGGTCTTCGGATAAATTTTGGAAAAAGCTGTCTATTCGGACTCAACTGTCCGCCTAATTTGGAAAGAGATGCAGCCGAGTTATTGGGGTGTGAAGTAGGAAACTAGCCATTAAATTATTTGGGGACCCCGATTGGGGGGCGAATAAATGGTACGACAATATGGCAACCCGTCTTGGATAAGGTGGAAAGAAAATTAGCAGGATGGAAGGGCCGAATCTTGACCCAGGCAGGCAGGCTATGTATGATCAATTCTGTATTAAGTAGTCTGCCGATGTTTTTCTTATCAATATTTAAGATTCCAAGATCCGTGGTAGAGAGATTGGAAAATTTGAAAAGGAGATTCTTTTGGAATGAGTGGGACGGTAACAGAAAACTACATACCATTAATTGGGAGAAAGTTTGCTTGCAAAAGGATAAGGGAGGATTGAGTATATGCAATGTCCAGAGACTAAACATGGCCTTACTACTGAAATGGAAATGGAGGTTCGGGATAGAATCGGCTCTTTGGAAAGAGGTCATAGACGCTAAATACTATGGGAGGATTGCTCCATTGGTTCCGGAGCCAAAGCCGGGGAGATCCTTGTGGGGGAAGATTTGTAGCGGATGGGTGGACTGGAGCGCAATTAACCAGGGGCATGGTATTAGTATCCTGATAGGAAATGGAGAGAGGACCCGATTTTGGCATGATTATTGGGTGACCGATGGGGGGCTGTTAAAGGATCTATTCCCTCGCATATATGCGTTAGCTTCAAATAAGGAGGGGAGGGTGGCTGAGTATGGGGTTTGGAGAGGGTTTAAATGGCAATGGAAGATCCAATTGAGAAGAGAGTTATTTGATTGGGAAGTTGGGGTTTGGAGGGAATTTATGACGATTCTGGATGGCTAGACGATGTGTAGAAACATGGTAGATAGAATTTGTTGGAAGAAGGAGAGGAGCGGTCAGTTTAGCATTAGATCGTGCTGGACGAGATATGGAGATGGGGAGAGGTCCACAGAATTGGAGATTTGGCGGTGCTTATGGAGGATTAAATGCCCGATGAAGGTGAAATTGCTTGGATGGAAAATTATTCAGGACGCATTACCGGTCAGAGGAAAAATTGCTAACAGAGGCTGCATTCAGGTAACATATGTATTTTGCCCTTGTTGTGGAAGTGATGTTGAGTCTATCGATCATCTGTATTGTAAATGCGAGATGGTTACAAAAATCTGGTATAAGGGGGTCAAGTGGTTTGGAGTGGATTGGGTAATTCCAGGGAAGGCAAAAAACTTGATGGAGTGGTGGATGGGTTTTGATCCGAAATCCGGGCGTAGGGTGGTGTGGCTTATGACAGGAATGGCTATTGTCTGGACGGTTTGGAAGATGAGAAATGAGGTAGTGTTCAAAGGTAAGCAGTTCAATTGGGATGTGGCATTGGAAGAGATTAAATGGAGAATCGGGATGTGGTGGAAGGCCGAGGTTGGAGATATTTATTTGAGTAGGGACTGTCTGGATTTTGAATTTCCTAGTGGACTGGTACAGACAAGTAGCAGGGAGGCTGATAAGAATAGACATTGAATAATAGAACAAAAAGATAAATCCTCCAAACGGGAGAACCCGCTGGCCAGCCTTAGGCTCAAAATTCTAATAAACTTCTCAATACCTCAAATCCCTAGTAATAATCCCTTAAATACTAACAAACCAAAACCCTAAAAACAAATAATAAATGGGCCTAAGCCCGTCTCCTTGCTCTGTATCAATTCCTCCCTCCTTCGAACAACCTTGTCCTCAAGGTTGGAATCTGCCCGCTGCCTTGATATAGTCATCAGGTGCAGGCTCTACTGCTTCCATGTCTCCTTCCTCTAATAATTCTAATTCAGCATCCCATGACTCACTTTCCTCCATGAGTAGTGCTCTTATTTGTTTCAAGGGACATTCATGTGTAGGGCTATGTGGCTGCTTACAACGGAAGCATAATCCCTTGGCTCTTAAGTCACTAAACTCCTGTGGTGAGAGGCGTCTAAATTGAGTCTTTGTGGAGGACTGCCCTGAGAGTGTTGAGTGAGCAGAGCTCGTGCTCCCGGTTATTGAACCTTCTTGTTCTGACCTATGATCTGTCGAGTAACGTGGTGGTGTCGTGACTGTTGTGTTCCCGGATCGGACCGGAGCCGGGGCACGAATGGTGTTGTAGCGACTGGGGCTCTTTCCTTGGGATTCCAGTAACTCAATCTCCACACTACGGCTTACCATTATTGCCGTATCCAAGTCTCGGGGATCTAAGGGTCGTAACCTATTTCAAATAGCTCGGTCCAGACCACTAAAAAAATACCCCAGTACATGTTCTTCGGCTAAACCAGGGGTTTGTTGGGCTAGCTGTAAAAATTTGTCAATGTAAGCATCAACGTCTCCGTCCTGTTTCAATGAAGCGAGTTTCTCAAAGGGGCTGACGGCATAGCGATCATCAAAACGTTGTATCATAGCTTGGGTGAACTCCTGCCATGATGAATCTTGATGCCTAGATCGATAATACCGGAACCAATTTAGTGCTACGCCCACCATAGCCACCATGGCCAGCAAGACTTGACGATTTCCAACCACTGAATCAACTCAAATTGTTGCTCTGCCTTCCCTATCCAACCGATCGGGTCCTCGCCGCTGAAAACTGGTAGGGTAAGGTTCGGTCCTGCTGTCGGGATTGTGAACGCTGGTGGTGGGCGTTCCACTGGCTGGGTGTCATTGCCTTGTCGCTCAGGCACTCCATGAGATGCACCGCTGGACCCTGTGGGATCAAGGGTTGCAATCTGCTGGTGATTAGAGTTTGCTTGAAGGATTGCCATCAATTGTTGAAATTGTTCCATTAACTGATGTTGGACTACGCCAATCTGCGTCTGCAATTGAATTTGTGAAGCTTTTATGTGATCAACTTGATGTCGAGTCTCATCATGTGCTGTAGTCAAGGCCGTGATATTTGTTTCTAGCGCGGCAAGACGGCTATCGACGTCAGTGGAACGTGTCTGCACCATCCTTCCTTCTGATCCGGCAGGTCGGACCAATTGATAAGAATAGACTTTGAATAATAAGATAAATTCCAAACGGGAGAACCCGCTGGCCAGCCTTAGGCTCAAAATTCTAATAAACTTCTCAATGCCTCAAATCCCTAGTAATAATCCCTTAAATACTAACAAACCAAAACCCTAAAAACAAATAATAAATGGGCCTAAGCCCGTCTCCTTGCTCTCTATCAGAGGCTAAGATACCGCGGATTGGTTTAGTGTGGACTCGTCCGGAGCGTGGGTGGTGGAGGATTAACACGGACGGATCATCGTTTGGGAATCCCGGGCCAGCGGGGTTTGGAGGTGTAATAAGGGATGATAAAGGCGAAGTAATTTTCGTTCTATGGGATAGCATTGGATATAAGGACTCGAATGAAGCGGAATTGACAGCTGTCAATAGAGTGTGTGGAGCAATTGTTAGAGATCATGGATTTCCCATCCAAAAGTTGGTATTTGAATGTGATTCAAAAAATGTAGTACAATGGCTCCATGAGCCGGGGACGGTGCCGTGGAGACTGCACTACCTAATGACGCCAATTCTGAATGTAATGAATTTTGCTGGGATGACAAAAGTACAACATATATTACGGGAATGCAATGAACTAGCTGACCAGTGGGCGAAAAGAGGTGCAGCGGGAGAAGGAAGAATTGAGGAGTGGTATTGAGCTCCAGTAACTGGTAATGATATCGTCAATAGCAAGGGCTGATAGCCTGATGGTGTAGGCAGTAAGGGCTGTTGGGATTTTGGGGATTGGTGTCACTGTAATAGGCGAATGTCAATGGGTGAGATTTTCAAGATCATTGATCTAGTTGGGGAGCAACCAGTGAATCTTTGAATGAAGAGTGGCTCTGAGGTAAATGGTTGGAAAGACAAAGGGAGAATTGATGTGGAATCCATATATGGTTGCTGCATTATCAGTCTTCGACACCGGGAATTTTAACACAGAGTTAGCATGCTGCTTTGATATTGGTTCGAAATTAGCTTGATGGCAGGGCATTCAATTGTATCATGAACTCCTATGGTCTGTTCTCATGAGGTTGCAAGGGGGATGTCCAATTTGGTGAGCTGTTGTATCTTTGATCATGGATGGCACGGTAGTGTTGGTATTAGCCTCTCGGATCAGTTTTATCAAAAAAAAAAAAAGAAAATTGTAAAGAGTAAAAAAAAAAAATGATTTGCGGTATAATATATATATATATATAACATATATATATATATGTATTGGTATTGAATAGATAGGTGTTGCTGCTGCTGAAATTTGCTGATGAGGACATTTAGAAGTTGCAAATGCTGCTGAGGACAAATAAAACTAAAGATGGTATTGCTCTGGTATTGAGACTGCTACAACTCCTGCGATTTCATGCCTCAAGAATGATGCTGTTGTTCAAGGAGGCTGCTGATGGATTGTTACTCGGAGGCTGATGACCAATGCTAGTGCTGCTCGGTGATCTAACGTTGAAGTGTGCCAGGCGCTACAGGTGTGGAATGGTTCTTCTTTTGACATCAGGCTGTTTGGAATTAAGACAGAGTAGAGAACACTCCTGCCTACACCCGGTGACATCGGTACTTTAAGCTTTTGTGGACGTGTGCATATGTGGGGTCAAATTTGACACTCTAGAATTTGCTTTATTATTCATGTCGAGCTTGTATCTTTCAAAAAAAAAAAAAAGTATAATAATTTAATCAATTTCGTCATTTGGACCCTTAATAGCCTAATTAAATGATTATGCAGTAATTAAGGGAATAATTATTCTTTTAGTCCATTAATAAGCATCGTCAATTACTAATTTAGTCCTTTATCTTCCTAATAACCAATTTAGTTCTCTAACTTTTATAATAATATAATCGATTTGGTTATTTTATCATTAAATTTTTATTTTTTTTGGATGAGCCATGAAGGCCTGAGAAAGGGGTGGTGGGAGCCCATGTCATACAAATTACAAAGGGAATAAAAGGGAGGAATAGGGTCGAACCTCCAACCTTCCGTTGAAAGCCTAGGAACTCAACCACAAATTATTTTATCATTAATTAGCACCAACACTGTATTATATTATATTTAGACCTAGAATTTGAGTTTTGTTTTAATTACTCCCTGTTTTTAAGAACAATTTCCAAAAACATACCAAAATGTTAAAATTAGCAACTAAACTAATTTTTTGGTAAAAAAATAGACTTTAAAACTTTCATTTTAGCCCCAACAATTTGAAAACAATATATTTTGATAATTAAAGTTTCTTTTTTATATTTTGGTCATTTAAAAGGAGAAAAATCTATCAAAAATATAATGTAAAAAATAAAATAAAATTAAAAAAAATTAAATGAAATAAAATAAAATTAAAGTTTTCAAATGAAATAAAATAATATAAAAAATAATCACAATTAAATAACTAAGTTATATATTTTTAAAATCTAAAAAGATAAAGTAATATAAAATCTGCATAATGAAATCCACCTATATTAAATAAAAAATACTCACTCCATCCATTTATATTGTCTTATTACTATTGGGTACGTGAATTAAGGTACAGTTGATTTGTGAGAATATGATGGGATCCACATAATTGTTAGAGGGGAAAATTATTTCTATTTATAAAAAGAAGACATTTATGATGGGACATACAAAAATAGAAAGTAAGACATTTAAGGTGGGACGGAGAGAGTTATATAAAACCTTAAATAAAATAAAATAGGAATAAAAATTTTAAATTTTAAAACACCATTATGTTGGATCATCTACTAATTAAAACAAAGAATTCAAATTATGGGGTTCAAATATAATAAAATAGAAGTTTTTGGGCCAATTTATGATAAAATGACCATATCGGTTAATATTACAAAAGTTATGACACTATATTGATTATTAAAAAGGACAACGAGACTATCACTTAAGCAATGTTTCGGGTTCGAGCCTTGTGTATGCAAAAAACTGCTTTGGAAGAGGCGCCCTTAATTGTCCATACAGATCCTCGAGAAATTAGTCTTGGGTCCAATGTAGCATGTGGATACTCGGTTATTCAAAAAAAAAACATAATAACGGGACTAAATTCATAATTAATGATATTTAATAGCACAGTAGGATAATTATTCCTCCTTAATTACTTGCCTAATCAGGTTAATTAGGGGACCAAATGAAGAAATTGGTTAAATTAAAATATTAGGAGGACAATTTTAGTAACTAACAAAATTAAAGGATAAAATTGATAATTATTAAGTATACTTACAAGAATAATTTGATTGTTATTCATTACACGATGGGTAAAAGCTAACTTTTATTAGACGACGGTAAAATTATACTGTAAGGAGGGATTGGGCCATATAAAACCCAAGTTTTAAAATTATTAAGAAATTGGTTAAATTAAAATATTAGGAGGACAATTTTAGTAACTAACAAAATTAAAGGATAAAATTGATAATTATTAAGTATACTTACAAGAATAATTTGATTGTTATTCATCACACGATGGGTAGAAGCTAACTTTTATTAGACGATGGTAAAATTATACGGTAAGGAGGGATTGGGCCATATAAAACCCAAGTTTTAAAATTATTAAGCCTGGTCTCCCGAACTTATTTCCAGAACTTATTACGTATTCTTATTAAAATCAGATCAGACCACACTATATATATAGTTGTAATCAGATCAGATCTTATAAAATTAAGATCATAACACTTTATTTCAGACGAAGCGCACAGGGTAAGTCAAAAAATACCCTATCCCCTTCACCATAAAGATACCACAATTTCTCTTTTTCTTTGTAGTCTTCAGAATGTAATAAAATGCAAATCACCCTACACCTTTTTGAGAAATCTAAATAGCTCTTTGTTAATGGGAATTTAACTTTTTTTTTTTTTTTGAAAAAAAGCCCATTAGATAGAAAAATACCCAAACTAGAGACAGAATAAGAATTTCATCTTACGTGAAAAAAGTGTTGTGCAGATTCATGTCCCGCAATGGAGATAGTAGATACAAGGAACGAGTACCCTGCCTATAAGTGTCGACCAAAGAACCATAAGGAAAGCATAAACTCCAAAAAGAGAGCAAGAAAAAAACATATCTGAAACGTAAGTATACTAATGCAAAAACTGAAAGAAAACATAAGCTCCAAAGTCCATGAGGGTGACGATTAAGGCAAGGGAGAGACAACAGGTCACTGGTGTGGTTGTCAAAGTTAGATCTCAGAGTCAAGGGACTGTGGCAGGTAGCAGTGAATAGTAGATGAGGTATAATGATTTGATTAGTTTGATCATTAACAAGGCAAGGATTCGATTACCCAAACCAAAATAAAACAAAACTCTTGAAAAATACAGCAAGTGAAATGATATTTTGTTCCCCATATGTTTTTTGGTAAACGTGACACTCATGTGTCGGCAAAGGTGTGTGGGAGCCCAAACCACACAAATTACAAAGGGGGATAAAGGGGAGGGATAGCGGGCCTGGTGGGGATTCGAACCCCCAACCTATGGTTGGGAAAAGGGGGACTTGACCGCTAGGGTAAATCCCCAACCCCTTGTTCCCCATATGTTGAAACTATAATCAGGGTTAAGTTTTTCTTAACTCTTTCAAATTCACAGGCGATACAGCAGTATTACATATTTCCTACAACAAGACATACCAAAAGATACTTGAAAAAACTGATATTCGGATTCCTTATAGATAAACAGTCACAAACTTACAGCAGACACTGAGCGCTTTTGCCGGTCAAGCAGAGTCAAGTTCAGCCCTATTGTATATCCTTTGTTGATCTCTTTGATTCAGAGAAGCCCAAGTGCTTTCAGCTGCTGAATGTGCTCGGGTGGGAGAGGTGGAGGTGACCAATCTGACCCAGTCATTTCACTGTCAACATCTTCAACAACATACTCCTGGAGAAAGAAAAAAATAAATCAACTGACTTTAAAAACAAAGCAAGAATCAAGCACAATAACATTTACAGGAACTTCTCTCCAAATTTTGTGACTAATGAAATTGTTTGATAACTTAGGGTCTGTTCTGCACGAGGAACTGTAGCCGTGGGCTGTAGGGAGCTTTGGAAACTGTAGCTGTCAGTTTTATTTAAGTGTTTGGTACAACTAGCTATAGCTGTCATAAAATTTATAAAATGAAATAAAAAGACAAATATTTATGTAAACTATTGGATAATGGGTTGGTTATTAGGTTAAAATTGTAATCGGAAATAAATAAGCTTGCTAGCTTTTTTTGAACGCTACCTTAGATAGCTTCTATTTGTAGCGCTTCAAATTGTACCTACAGCTCTCAAAAGGCAAAAGCTAGTGTACAGAACGGAGCTACAATTTTAATATAAAATCAAAAGCTACCAAAATCTCCCAAAATCTCTCAAAATCTGCATGCAGAACAGATCCTTGGTAAATTTTACAATTCTTCAAAAATATCATCATTTCAGATTGGTCTTTGAATTTTTGCAGTAACACTAATGCTCAACTGTATAAGTCCAACAGTGTTGAAAACTTGATTAAATCCTTGATAAATTTCAACAATACTCCATAAATTCAATTATGTCCACATAATGTAAATATGTACGGGTAATTGAATATATATGTAAATAAACACATTAAGCATATATTGTTGTCAAAATACAAACTTTCTAAAGATCATTAAAAGCTTCAACAGCTAAGCAGGAGGACTTTATGGTGTAATTGGCCATAAGTAATTGATCCATAATAATTGAGTCCCTTGGTTGCAAGAAATAGTTTTAAATTGCAAAAAAAAAACCCAATTACTTTTGGGAAATTACTAAAGCCTCGGACATAAATGTAATTACCAAACAGTTGACAGATGGAATTCCCAAAATCAATCACTCCTACGAATAAATTGTTGCGTAAAAAATTGTACAAGCTAATGCAGGTGGCCTAACATAATTAACAATATAGCATTTGATCCAAGAAAGGTATTGAACAACTCACTTTTGTTAGCATTCTTTTTGCAAGTATATGGTAGTGTCGCTGCCAAATCCTTTGTCCGACCATTGTGGCAACTAATACGCTGTAAAACATACCAATGATGGTAAATAAACCAAGGACAACTAAAGCCATTATGAATATTAATGGCAATCCGGCTTCACCAGCACCTCCCAGGCAGCCACCACATTCACTGGCAGCACCAGCACAGCTTTCAAAGCATGTGGCACAGTCCGTCCACAAACAGAGAGTTCCAGGCAAATGACAGTCGGCACAGATTCTGCAGAAATGGCACTTAAGTATCAAGGCAAAAGTAGAGAGTTGACAGAAAAAAGTATGAACTACGAATCATAAAGAACACTTAAGACGGGTCCACAATACAGATAGAACAAGAAAGGTCGGAACATGAGACAGATTTAAAATTCACAAAGCTATTTTAGACAAAGATTTAGATTATTTAATAAATACATCTACAAATGGTTAAAAAAATTATAAGGAGTTAATGAATGCATCCTATTAAAATACAGATGTGAGACCATTGAAATTCGTTGCCATGGCAAAAGAAAAGGTTCTGGCAAAATTGCTTTGCCCTTTTTGTACAAAGACTGATAAATAATATGAATGTTTTACGAAAATGTTCAGATGCAACTCCATAAACAATACTTCCAAGCTTGGCTAGAAAGAGACACAATTACAGGACCCAATTCATATGTAGTTTACATTTACAACATTCGCTGTAGGACTAAGTTGAGGAAAATAATCAACACATTACTTATTTCTGATGTGTAGCACATATGACAAGGAAAATCACATACCCTGGGTGACAACAACAAAGGCACAATTCCCTACATGGCTGAGCTAGATCATTGCGCACTCTTCTATCATAACAGGTTATGAAGCATCCAGATAATCCAAGCAAGGCGAAAAATATTAGAGCTCCTGGTAAAAATAACATTTGATGTCTTGCATATTAACGTCAAAAGTAAAACATCAACATATAAGCAGTGGTAGAAAAGCAGAAATGCACCTGAGCAAGCATTTTGTGTCACAAAGTATGCTCAATAGCCACTGCTTACTAATTGAATAGGAGTATTCAATAAAAATATTTTTAAGTACAGACATGTGAAGAGCACAATATGACTATGTGAGAACAACATACACACACAAATGGAAGCACAAAAGCAAGGGAAAAATGAGAAAAGCTGGTGGCTGATTTATCGGCAACCATCATACATGGATAAGTAAACCAGTGTACTTAATTCACAACGAACAACAATCGAGAACATTTATTGCAATAAAAAACTTCTTTAAATTATTTTTTTTTTTTTTAAAGATTTAGGTGTTATGCTGCAGAGGTAAAACAAAAATCATAAATTAATCTCAAACCATACAAGAATAAGAACTACGCACAATCCTTATTGCTTACCACATATGTAGTAGAAACTAAATCCATTGTCAAAGGCCCAGGTATAACGAAGCCAAAATTTCTGATAACCGTCAATAAGATATACCACGTATGACAATACAGAAATAACCTATAAAAAAGGTGTGTGCATGTTATATATAGATAAGAAAAGTCTGAATCTAAATGGGCTTTTAATAACAATATAAAGACAGCAAAACTAGTGACCTACCAGCTGCACAGCAAGAAAGATAAATAAAATGTCCCTAGTAACAAAAAATCGGAATTTCAATGTTCGCCATTTCCTATCCGCAATGACATGAACTCTCAAATAGTAAGGAGCCTTGCAAGTAGTGCAATGAGAAAATGCAAACCCTTCCTGCAGGGAGAAAAGCAAAGGAGGAGCGAGATAAATGACATCATACTAACATTATAATCGCATTGTACATGCAGTTTTATCAAGTCAATAAAAAATTAGCTATTTAAATAATTAAGTTGTAGCTTTAACTAAGACAGTCATATTCTAGCAGATAATGCAACAAAACCAATAACCATATTCGAATGAAACAACAACTACAAGAAAACTTAAGAGGACAATAATTTCAGAGAGCATATGAATTAATGAACCTTCACAGCACGCCAATGATCCAGACATTCTCTGTGGACAAACTTTGATGTCCCTTTGCATTTGCAAGGAGCAATAAAATCCCTACCTGCGAAAGAACTGAATAAATCAATATTAACATCTATGCATTCAACATCGCCAACCAAAACATTCAACTAATGCAGCACAATAAGATCACCAAACCGTCGAATCGAATCCCAAAAAACAACAGAAATTTGAAAGGGATATTAATGACTAGATATAGATCTTATCTTACAACGAAACAAACAAACATTCCTCCAAAAATTTGATGGACATCATGGTGCCGTCAAGAATACGACAAATCCATTTAATAACAACTAAACAAATAACATCCATAAAGCTTACGGGATCACACATGGTACTGCAACCTAGTCGATTTTCTAGAAATAAGTATCAGTGTTAGCTCCAAGAAAACCGAATAATTTAAATCAAAGCCAACCTAGGTACACATTAGGGGAGATATAGGTACATTAAAATACCGACATTGTGGAGAAGCCAAAACCTGTATATTTCCTTGAGCAAGCAGTACATTATTAATAGTAGAACTCGCAATTCTCAAAATATATAGCACTCGAAGACACAATAAAGGACCCCCAGACGATTTCTTCGCCCAGAATTCAAAAGAATAAAGCATTTATCCACGAAACTTATAACCAAAAGCAGAAACGAAATCCGTGAACAGAAAGTAAAGTAAAATCGAATAACTTCACCGTCAGTTTCAAGGCAAATCCTGCACTGAATTTGCTCATCAGGGCCCGCCTCTAGGTCAATTTCCAAGGGCTCCGTGATCTTCGGCGGCGCCACTAACGGAGAAGACTCAGATTGCTCAATCTCCATCACCAGAGAAAGACAAGTTCAATTCCTCACAAACAAACACTCAATTGGCCTCAAACAATGCAGTTTGATTCTAACAAATTGAGGAGTATCGTCAACAGAAGAACTGCGACCGTGCCCGAGACGGTGCATATGCGTTTGGGAGTCCAAATTTGGATTCAAGAATTGAAGAAGCAATGGTTGAAAGCTGTGGCGTCGTGAGTCGATGAAGAAAACGCCAAGAAGAAATGAGGAATACGTCGCAGAAAAGTCTCGGCACTATGAACAGGATGATATGTCCAAAATGCCCCTGCCTCCTTTTTTATTTACGGAAGAAGATTACCGATGCTTCTGTAGTGTACTATGAGCCTGTTTGGAATGGCTTTTTTTCAAGTGTTTTTGGTTTTTGCTTCTGCCAAAAACACTTTTGAAGAAAAAAAGTGTTTGTTTTGGCTTTTTAGAATAAGCAAAAGCACCTCGAAAAGCTGCAAAAGTGCTTCTGGGAGAAGCAGCTCAGGGGGTGCTTCTCCGAAAAGGAGAAGCCAAAAGCACCTAGTAATGTGTGCAGAGTCATAAATGCCCCTATTAATTTATTTTAATTACACTATAAATATATACTATCATATATAAATAGCATATACTTTTTGGTAATTTACACATTTCAAAAGCACTTTTCACTTTTACATATCCAAACACACTTTTGAAAAAAAAGCTGCTTTTCAAACATTCCATCCAAACACAAAAGTTACATGCTTCTACTTTTGGCTTTCACTTCTGCTTCTGCTTTTGGCTTCTGCTTTTTTTAAAAGCCAATCCAAACGGGCTCTATATGCGTAGAGTCGTATACCCGTCGAAATATCAGGGGCGGATCTACCCTAGGCCCGGTGGGGCCTCGGCCCCACCTCACATAAAAAAAAAAGAAAAAAAATTATTACTTTTTTTTATCAATTTTTTTTTATTTTCGTTTACTTAAGATTAAAAAAATAGACTTCGGCCCTACTTCCCAAAAAATTCTTGGTCCGCAACTGCGTCGAATCCTCGTTTACGGAAGAAGATTGCGGTGTTCTTTATGCTTTATTCCATCTGGTCTGGTCGGCTATGAATTTATCTTATCTATATTATAATGATTTCATCTGATATGATCTGGTCTGAATGGATCTGGTCTGATCTTAATATTTCTTATGTGATTTGGTTTGATCTGATTCTAATAAAAATAAGTAATAAGTTCTGAAAATAAGTTTTAGAGAACAGGACCTTACTAATGCTTCCGTCCAAAATACCCGTGGTAGTATTTTATTCGTTCATCCATTCCTTTTCTAGCATTACCAACTCAAATTTTACGTAATTTAATATATAATTTTTTATTTAAATAAAAATTATGAAAATTCGATATTATAAATATACGTAATTAGTTGAATTCAATAAAATTCATTCGATTATATTTTATCTTATATAATCATATTAAAAAATCAAATCAAATTTACTATTTTTATTATTAGTAATTGAAAATAAAGTTTTTTTCTTTTTTTTTTCTACTAGAGGGGTACTAGGAGTTATGCCACACCTAGGGTGGCAAAAATTACCGAAAACTCGGTATACCGAGCTTACCGTATCGAAAATTACCGAAAAATATTAAAATTTCGGTATACCGAAATTTAGGTATATAGAAAAAATCGGTACGGTAACGGTATGGAGGTTTTATAATTTTCGGTATTTCGGTATACCGTTATACCGAAATACTAATTTAAATATTTTTCTAAATTTTTAATATTCATTAATCATGAGCCCAAATGCCCAACACTTAGAAGCCCAGCCCAGTTTTTATGAGTCCAAAGTCCAACCCAACACTCAATCCCTCAATCCTTCGTTGTGTCATGTTTGCCCTAGTTTGTGCCCACCGCTCCTCCCTGCCTCCTCCATCGTTCAATCCGCCACTCCCTGCGTTCCCTCTTCCATCGTTCAGTTAGCCCTCCGCCGCTCCCCGCGGTTTCCTCTTCCATCGTTCACTCAGCCTTCTGCCGCTCCCTGCGTTTCCCTCTTCAATCGATTCTCCATTATTCCAAGTTCCAAATTCGTTGGCCGCCGCTGTGCTTGTGCATCTACTCTTCGTGTTGCCCTCCCTGCGTTTCTTCTCGTGTGGTTTTAGCATTGTCAATTTCAGCTAGTGGAAGTTCCACGCTAGATTCATGTAAGAACTGCGATCGATCGGATTCAAGTGTGCGTAAGCCCTAGTTCTTTGGGGGATTAATTTTGTGTGTGTGTGTGTGTTTTTTTTTTTTTTGTTACTGAAATTTATTTCATTTGCTAAACTTTCGTGACATATTTTGACCATATGTTGTGTTGATTCAGTGCGAATATTAAGGGGATTGACCAAGAAATTTCTTTACTTATCTTCAATGTCTATCTTTAATTTCCGTTGTTGCTTTTTCTCACTCTGTTGTGTTGATTAGTTGCTGGTCTTATATGCATACATGATGTTCATACAATCCTTATTTGATTTTTCCGAGGCTTAGTTGATTCTGAAATTTTCCATTGCTCAGATTGATTCTGAAATTTTCCATTGCTAGTCTGAATTTCTTTAGAGCATTGCTTAGATTGATGTTTTTCGGGATCGGTATATTTTTTTCGGTATGGTTCGGTATGCCGATTTGTGACGGTATTTAATGATTTTCGGTATATATAATTTTCGGTTTTTTTCGGTAAAACCGAAAATTCGGTACGGTATAATTTTCGGTTTGGTAACGGTATGCATAAAGGATACCGAAATTTTCGGTATACCAAAAATCGGTATACCGAATATTCGGTATCGGTATCGGTATGGTTTTTATTCATACCGAAAATTTCGGTACGGTACGGTATCGGTATCGGTATTTCGGTATGCCGTATTTTGCCACCCCTAGCCACACCAATTATAAAGGAACAAAGGAAATAGATAGAAGAACCGGTATGGAATAGAACATTCAACCTAGAGGTTGGAACTAAATAAAGATTTAGAGCCGGTTTGTTTTAACTTATTTTTTCTCCTTTTAGCTTTTGTTTCACTCAAAAGTTCTTTCGAATTTTTTAGCCATTTGATTTGACTTTTTCTAAAAGAAAAATGAGAAGCAAAAGTTTAAACTCTATTTTTTTTTTCAAAGTAGGTATGGGGTTACTATTAAAAATAGAAGAAGTCATTTTACGAACAGAAATATAAAAATAACCCTATTTAAAAATGAAATAAAATAAATTGTAAATCACTTCAGCTATGATGTGGAGGCTCATCTCTCTTGATTTCATGACAAGTTGAATTTAGTGATTGAGATTAATGCAATGGTAGTCTTGTAATTTAAATAAGATTGAAATGATCTTCATTCATCTCTCATTCATCAACTCTCCCTTCTCTCATCCTTCATATCTCCTATTCTTCTGTTTGGAATTTTAGAAATCTCATAGGATATTTAGATTCCTTGAATCGAATATGTAGATTTTCATATAATGATTGTCAAAACCCGAGTTCATTTGAGAAAAATATAATCATTTGAAGTTCATTGCGATTTTCTGCAACATAGCATTTACATTTCAGCGGATATTATACAGCGACGGGGGCTTTACAATTCAGACTTTCTCAAATGAATGCAGATTTTGATGTTCTTTATATGAAAATTTATCTATAAAATGCAGGGAATATAAATATTATATCAAATTTTAGAAACACCAAAAAAGATAAATAACGGATTTTCAAATTAACGAACATAAGATCTATTTTCTTTTGAAAATTTGATATTTTTCTATTTGAAAATTTTCAAATTTGATAGGATATTTAAATTCATTGCATCGAGTAGGTAAATTTTCATATAAAGAACGTCAAAATTCATGTTCGTTTGAGAAAGTTAGAGTAATTTGAAGTTCATTGTGATTTTAAAAAAACACAGCATTTACATTTGAGCGACGTAGAGTGATACAATTCAGCGACAGAGAGTGATACAATTCAGCGACAGAGGATATATAATTCAGTGACAGAGCATAACTGTAACGCCCCGAAAATTTAAAACCGTTTTCGCGACGTCACCGCCGTATTAACTGTACTAAACTGTTGATCACTCAGCTTAGACAGCTAATACGAAGCGAGGTAATAACAATAAATACCAGTAAAATAATCCCAGGAACCACAAAAACATATCCGGACCACAAGCCCTGAATTATTTATTAACTAGGCAAAAGCCTAATAACACCAACATAGATAAACCCAGATTGTGCACAACAATTAAAATTAAAATAATAGTAATCTATACTACTTCGCTCAGCCCGTACCCCATCCTCATGATATGCGCCATCCATGGAGAATCTATAAAACAACATCAACAGCAAGGGTCAGTACAAAAGTACTGAGCAAGGAAATAACAGTAATAAGTAGATTGGACAGTACGAGAATTAACTGACATAATTATAGATACAAATATTAATAACATAAATTAAATACAGTATTTAAATATCACACCGTCCCATACCGGTGCTTCAACCATAAAATGCATTACAATAATTATGCATGATGAATGATGAGATGAATGATATGACCTATGTGTCTATCTATCCTAAATGCAACAATTAATCATGTCTAACGCGTTTCCTAATAACCATGGTCGACAGTCATCATTGGCGAGAGGACACCACCCTCTCCCATCACAATGAACTGCCCGTCAACGTCGCCCCCGCCGCGGACGAACAGCCTACGCAGGGCCAATAACACGGGTGAGGGAGCTGGATAGTCGTCACTAACCAGAGCGGCGTCCAGCGGGTCATGGCAAAGGGTTCACTCCCCAATTGCCGGTCATGGCACAGGGTTCACTCCCCATATGCCAAACATGCCGTAGCATAACACAAGTATCACCGAGGTATAACACCTCACACACGAAGGCACAATACCAATAAGAACATAATATCTCAATTTCACCTTTGATACCTTACTCAAAAAGATTCTAGTCCAATCCTTAACTGTAACATAATTCTCACTTAACATAATAATCAGCACAGGCAACGTGTATACCTCACTTTCCTGTTCATTAATAATCACAAGTATAAGAAGATACAAACCATCATTCCTATACTCAAGTAACATGATAGCCATGATAGCCAGAGAAACCCCTAGTCGTCTAAGTTCCCCTATCATAAATACATAACGTTTCATATACCACTTCTACATCCACTATAAACTCTACTAGCTCTAACATAGCGAGTAATAGATCCCTAGGGAGCCAGTCTAGTCATAGACGTCCCTAAATCTAAAGTATAACCTATTTAGGATCACATCTTAAACGTCTAGGTTAACATGCCATGACTTAGTCCAATTATAATTTAATACTAGTTAGACATCTCGGCCTAACTCCCTAATCTACTAATTACTAATTACTCCTTGCCTTAATAAACGGTCTTCAAAGCTTCCCATTACATCGTCGTCAAGTTCCTTTCCACAAGCTCTAGTCTTAGTAAACCCTGAGTTGTGATCCAAGTCCCTATATAAAGAATTTCAATCCAATAAATAATAAATATAACAATTAAAACATTTATATATATATATATATATATAATATAACCTGTTTAACTATAATCCCCAAATTTAAACCACCAATGAATGATCACACTCCAAACCATTTTAAACAACATTCCATGTCAAGTATATCCGAACCAACAACCCCGTCTCCGAAACACTTCAATGCCCAACCAAATCAACACCCCAACGTCTCCAACTCATCAAGAAATTTCCACAATTACTTTCACCACAATTGCAAGGCTTCATTTCATTTCCATAATCACCAATTCCCAATATTCAATAAGAAAAGCCTAAATTATTTAACTAGTACTCATTCTAGTAAAATGTCCAACATGAAATTAATCTCAATTTAACAAAAGATTGCATTCTTTATCAATCCTCCACATCCAAACCATCCAATTTTCAAATACCCACCATAATACTCATCTAATCCAAGAATTCTCAAAAATCCATAAATTGTAATGAACAATGGCCAAACCACAACCATTCAAGAATTCAACAATACCATTATATCATTTCATGCCAAATTACTTCCAATTTCAAGCAAGTCCTCAATAATTCACAAAACAAGTCCAATAGCTAATTTAATACACACAATACTTGAAATATATAACTACCGGAAATCTTTTCCAAAAACTTGAATATTATTAACACATCTTCCCCAATTTAAATATTCAAGAGTTACTAGTAAAACTTCATTTAATCCTTGAATCCAAGATTGAATTATCCATATTCAATTTATTCAAGGATCACCAAATTAATTGAACATGCAAACTCATCAAAACCATTTAACCCATTACCATCTATCATTTTAGACAATAATCAGTAATCATCACTATTCGAATCAACAATTGGGTTTAAGGAATCTAGCCAAAAGTTCAAGAACATAAAAATAAGAAACACCCAATTTTCCACCACCATAACCGCTGCCACCACCGGACATCATCAACACCATCAACCACCACCATGCACAACCATCACCACCACCACCTGCTCCTGACCACCACCGCCGGCCAAGACGACCGTCGCCGCCGCGGCAAACAGCAACAGCAGCAGCAGCAGCCACTGCTGCTCCGGCGGCGCGCCACCGCGCGACGCTGCCACCACCACACCGCATTCACCATCTCCATCTCACCTCCGCCCTCCAACACCGGTGCCCCTCCTTCTCCGGTGAACAACCAAGCTCTCCGACAAAAATGGGGAAAATTCCATTCCCTTCCCAAATCCAAAATCAGAGAAATGAAGGAAAAGATAGAGGAGATTGCACACCTTTAAAACGTCGAGCTCTTCTTCTCCTCCTCACAATTCCGAACGCTGCTCCTTCTTCCTCATCGCGATTTCTCTATTTCTTCTCTTTCTCTCACAATCGTGTTTTAAGACTCCCAATTATGAATGAAGTGGTAAATCCCCAAATTTGACTTGTATATCTGTCATGGGTAGTGGGCTTGGCCATTTAATGGATTGGGCTCCAATTCCTCCAATTCCTTTAATTGTATTTTGGGCTTGAACCAATTATCCACTCACTCAATTTAATTATTTTAAGCCCACTTGACTTATTTATCATAATTAATTAATAATAATTATGAAATAATTATCCGGGATGTTACAATCTCTCCCCCTTAGGATCATTCGTCCTCGAATGACAGAAGGGTATGGTTTACTGGCGATGATCACTGAATTGGAGTGAGACCCAATTTAGTATACCTTCCCCAAATGTTTCATTTGTTACCTTACGTCGTAACTTCAGTCTCATGTAGGGACGATAGTTCTTAAACTATATGAATTGTCTCATACTGAAACACTTCATCCTTCGTTTGATTGATCGCCATCAGTTGCTTTACATATTCTTAACTTTTGTCAGGCTTCCCTTCAAAAACTTGCTCGACTTCCTTTGATTCATATATCACTCCTCTCAATTTGATATGCATGGCACACATCACCATCTCTTATTCGAGTCACTTCTTCAATCTGCCTCATATAGTTTCCGAAAACTCTAATTGTCTCTTGAAGGGTTCCGAACTTTACTTTTCTCATTTCGAAGAACCACTTATTTGATAAAGGATTTTTCTTACGTTCTTTCTAATTAGTTTCTTAGATAATACCAACCAGATACTCGAACATTGTTGGCTATTGTAATAAGAACATAATGTCTCTCTCTCTTTAACTGGAAACCAATTCACAAATCCGTATCCAGTTATTAAAATCTCGATTATACCCGGCATTCTATTTCAAGCAGTGGCCTTTTCTCTAAATCCGCATCGACCTTTAACAGATGAATTAGATATGTCGCATTTAAATGAGCTCACAATTTATTGATAATTTGTGGGTCTCAAGGTCCCTTCGTGTTTCATCTCACAATATTACATCAAGCATTTGGATTTCTGGAATGCAATAATCCTGTTAGCCTTGTGCTCTGGGTTTCGTTGTATCACGTCTGACAAATCTCTCGTCAGTTCTTGTATTTTCTCATTGGAATATTGGACATTTAGTACAATCCACTCAATTTCCATGCTTACTGATCCAATTTTTCGGTGAATTTCATCTTTGGAGCCATCTCAATTTTCGGCTTCTAGCGTTAGTCTTGATGACTTTCCTAGATTCTATCTCGTTCTGAGGATATCTTACACAATTCTTAACTGTTAAAGCAGTTAAATATTCCTTAAGAATTTATTTGAATGGTGTTCACGCTTAATTATGTCCCGAACAGTCCATTTAAATCCGGAATCAGTCGCTCCTGACTTCGTACTGTTGGAGGTTTTGCTTCGCATTCACACTGCCAATTTGCACAAAGTGCAGTGTTATCTCAACCATTCTTTTGAAGTTCTCGCCATGGAATAAACCTGCATTACAAAAGAAATGAATAGTCTCAAACACAAGATAGGAAGCAAGATCGGATTCCCAAGAGTATGGTAAATTCAGAATCATATCGAGAATCAAAATCTTCTGATACAGACGGAAAGGAATGTGAAACAACTAAAATCCTTGTTTGCGGAAGTAAGGATACTGAGACGGGAGTTATTTTATAATGGAACAAATATAAGTAAATAAGTGAATCAATAACAAGCTGACTCAGATTAGCAAAAGAATTGACACCGACTGATAAAGACTCCAAATTACCGTAGTGGGAATAAATAAGTAGAAAATAGGAGGAACTAACGGAATATTCGATAAGTATCTACTCTACTCCGGTAGGTATGAAATAGTAGGACAATTTAAGAAGGATGAATAACAAATGAATGGAAAAGGGCCAATTTAGAGTCAAACAGTTACTAAAGAAACTTCCAGACAGTGTAAGGAAGTCAGTGACAATGTTATCGTATAAGTTCGGGAATCGATAGGTGAGTTGAAAAGTTTAAATCACATTACACCTATCAATATAGAGGATAGGTAATTTAACTAATTAGAATATAAAAACGGTGGAAAATATTGATACTGATAGAGTATCGTTGAGAACCATTCAGATGGCCCACGAGTGATTTAACAATACATGAGACAGCAAATAGAGTTAGCTTGGAAAGAAAAACTGGTACCAAATCATACACAGTAGAATCCGCCGATGAGGCAAGAAAAATAATAGATGAATTCATTTTCTCATAATAAAGAAAATGAAAAGAAGAATTTATGGATGAAAAGTAATCACTAACAAGAATACATATATTAGCATGCGAGCATCGCGCATTAGGACATTCACTTGCATAAACGCCTCCAATTAATCTCTGCGGTATACTCAATTCGATGTCTCGAATCGAATGTCATCATACATCCGTCGAGCAATACAGTTGAATGTCATCATATATCTTTAACATTTAAAGATGTCTGAGATATTATTCTCCTGATGTTCTGATCATCTGCTGACAATGGATCATCATCACGCATCTGTATAGCACGGATTTGCACGTGCCGATCAGCTCCACTTTAGTTACGGGCCCCACAGAAGAGCTTGTTGTTGATGATTACCCAATACTTAACGACTCGAGTGCCTCCTGACGATCCTTCTTAATCAAGTCGTCTAGATATTCAATACCTGCAATTTACCTTAAAGATAGATCTCATGGATTATCACAACACGATATGTTAGCAGGATTCCCAAGCAAATAATTAATATCAACAACAATAATTATTCAACAACTTCTAAATAAGTTGCTAGTTGAATTAATACATCGATCCCCTTAAGATATCCTTGTTATCTACCCATGGTTATCTTGCAAACCAGGCTTGAATCCACAAGGTGCGCAGTATAATTGACAAAATCATAGCGTAAAATAAATCTAACTAGCATATGACAATGCAAAACCTATCTTGTATGCAATCCCCGCACACCTCACCACATGCTTTTATCAAGTTTTAAACACATAATAGAGCAAACCGCTCTGATACCACTCTGTAACGCCCCGAAAATTTAAAACCGTTTTCGCGACGTCACCGCCGTATTAACTGTTGATCACTCAGCTTAGACAGCTAATACGAAGCGAGGTAATAACAATAAATACCAGTAAAATAATCCCAGGAACCACAAAAACATATCCGGGCCACAAGCCCTGAATTATTTATTAACAAGGCAAAAGCCTAATAACACCAACATAGATAAACCCAGATTGTGCACAACAATTACAATTAAAACAATAGTAATCTATACTACTTCGCTCAGCCCGTACCCCATCCTCATGATATGCACCATCCATGGAGAATCTATAAAACAACATCAACAGCAAGGGTCAGTACAAAAGTACTGAGCAAGGAAATAACAGTAATAAGTAGATTAGACAGTACGAGAATTAACTGACATAATTATAGATACAAATATTAATAACATAAATTAAATACAGTATTTAAACATCACACCGTCCCATACCGGTGCTTCAACCATAAAATGCATTACAATAATTATGCATGATGAATGATGAGATGAATGATATGACCTATGTGTCTATCTATCCTAAATGCAACAATTAATCATGTCTAATGCGTTTCCTAATAACCATGGTCGACAGTCATCATTGGCGAGAGGACACCACCCAAATTGTAACATCCCGGATAATTATTTCATAATTATTATTAATTAATTATGATTAATAAGTCAAGTGGGCTTAAAATAATTAAATTGAGTGAGTGGATAATTGGTTCAAGCCCAAAATACAAAGGAATTGGAGGAATTGGAGCCCAATCCATTAATGGCCAAGCCCACTACCCATGACAGATATACAAGTCAAATTTGGGGATTTACCACTTCATTCATAATTGGGAGTCTTAAAACACGATTGTGAGAGAAAGAGAAGAAATAGAGAAATCACGATGAGGAAGAAGGAGCAGCGTTCGGAATTGTGAGGAGGAGAAGAAGAGCTCAACGTTTTAAAGGTGTGCAATCTCCTCTATCTTTTCCTTCATTTCTCTAATTTTGGATTTGGGAAGGGAATGGAATTTTCCCCATTCTTGTCGGAGAGCTTGGTTGTTCACTGGAGAAGGAGGGGCGCCGGTGTTGGAGGGCGGAGGTGAGATGGAGATGGTGAATGCGGCGTGGTGGTGGCGGCGTCGCGCGGTGGCGCGCCGCCGGAGCAGCAGTGGCTGCTGCTGCTGCTGTTGCTGTTTGCCGCCGCCGCGGCGGCGGTCTTGGCCGGCGGTGGTGGTCAGGAGCAGGTGGTGGTGGTGATGGTTGTGCATGGTGGTGGTTGATGGTGTTGATGATGTCTGGTGGTGGCAGCGGTTATGGTGGTGGAAAATTGGGTGTTTCTTATTTTTATGTTCTTGAACTTTTGGCTAGATTCCTTAAACCCAATTGTTGATTCGAATAGTGATGATTACTGATTATTGTCTAAAATGATATATGGTAATGGGTTAAATGGTTTTGATGAGTTTGCATGTTCAATTAATTTGGTGATCCTTGAATAAATTGAATATGGATAATTCAATCTTGGATTCAAGGATTAAATGAAGTTTTACTAGTAACTCTTGAATATTTAAATTGGGGAAGATGTGTTAATAATATTCAAGTTTTTGGAAAAGATTTCCGGTAGTTATATATTTCAAGTATTGTGTGTATTAAATTAGCTATTGGACTTGTTTTGCGAATTATTGAGGACTTGCTTGAAATTGGAAGTAATTTGGCATGAAATGATATAATGGTATTGTTGAATTCTTGAATAGTTATGGTTTGGCCATTGTTCATTACAATTTATGGATTTTTGAGAATTCTTGGATTAGATGAGTATTATGGTGGGTATTTGAAAATTGGATGGTTTGGATGTGGAGGATTGATAAAGAATGCAACCTTTTGTTAAATTGAGATTAATTTCATGTTGGACATTTTAGTAGAATGAGTACTAGTTAAATAATTGAGGTTTTTCTTATTGAATATTGGGAATTGGTGATTATGGAAATCAAATGAAGCCTTGCAATTGTGGTGAAAGTAATTGTGGAAATTTCTTGATGAGTTGGAGACGTTGGGGTGTTGATTTGGTTGGGCATTGAAGTGTTTCGGAGACGGGGTTGTTGGTTCGGATATACTTGACATGGAATGTTGTTTAAAATGGTTTGGAGTGTGATCATTCATTGGTGGTTTAAATTTGGGGATTATAGTTAAACAGGTTATATTATATATATATATATAAATGTTTTAATTGTTATATTTATTATTTATTGGATTGAAATTCTTTATATAGGGACTTGGATCACAACTCAGGGGTTTACTTCGACTAGAGCTTGTGGAAAGGAACTTGACGACGATGTAATGGGAAGCTTTGAAGACCGTTTATTAAGGCAAGGAGTAATTAGTAATTTGTAGATTAGGGAGTTAGGCCGAGATGTCTAACTAGTATTAAATTATAATTGGACTAAGTCATGGCATGTTAACCTAGATGTTTAAGATGTGATCCTAAATAGGTTATACTTTAGATTTAGGGACGTCTATGACTAGAATGGCTCCCTAGGGATCTATTACTCGCTATGTTAGAGCTAGTAGAGTTTATAGTGGATGTAGAAGTGCTATATGAAACGTTATGTATTTATGATAGGGGAACTTAGACGACTAGGGGTTTCTCTGGCTATCATGGCTATAATGTTACTTGAGTATAGGAATAATGGTTTGTATCTTCTTATACTTGTGATTATTAATGAACAGGAAAGTGAGGTATACACGTTGCCTGTGCTGATTATTATGTTAAGTGAGAATTATGTTACAGTTAAGGATTGGACTAGAATCTTTTTGAGTAAGGTATCAAAGGTGAAATTGAGATATTATGTTCTTATTGGTATTGTGCCTTCGTGTGTGAGGTGTTATACCTCGGTGATACTTGTGTTATGCTACGGCATGTTTGGCATATGGGGAGTGAACCCTGTGCCATGACCGGCAATTGGGGAGTGAACCCTTTGCCATGACCCGCTGGACGCCGCTCTGGTTAGTGACGACTATCCAGCTCCCTCACCCGTGTTATTGGCCCTGCGTAGGCTGTTCGTCCGCGGCGGGGGCGACGTTGACGGGCAGTTCATTGTGATGGGAGAGGGTGGTGTCCTCTCGCCAATGATGACTGTCGACCATGGTTATTAGGAAACGCGTTAGACATGATTAATTGTTGCATTTAGGATAGATAGACACATAGGTCATATCATTCATCTCATCATTCATCATGCATAATTATTGTAATGCATTTTATGGTTGAAGCACCGGTATGGGACGGTGTGATATTTAAATACTGTATTTAATTTATATTATTAATATTTGTATCTATAATTATGTCAGTTAATTCTCGTACTGTCCAATCTACTTATTACTGTTATTTCCTTGCTCAGTACTTTTGTACTGACCCTTGCTGTTGATGTTGTTTTATAGATTCTCCATGGATGGCGCATATCATGAGGATGGGGTACGGGCTGAGCGAAGTAGTATAGATTACTATTATTTTAATTTTAATTGTTGTGCACAATCTGGGTTTATCTATGTTGGTGTTATTAGGCTTTTGCCTAGTTAATAAATAATTCAGGGCTTGTGGTCCGGATATGTTTTTGTGGTTCCTGGGATTATTTTACTGGTATTTATTGTTATTACCTCGCTTCATATTAGCTGTCTAAGCTGAGTGATCAACAGTTTAGTACAGTTAATACGGCGGTGACGTCGTGAAAACGGTTTTAAATTTTCGTGGCGTTACAATAACATCAAAGCATATGTGACAAATTTCAAATGACTCTAACTTTCTCAAATAAACTCGGATTTAGAAGTTCTTTATATGAAAAATTATCTATTTGATGCAAGGAATTAAATATCATATCATTTTCTAGAAACACAAAAAAGATAGATAGCGAATTTTCAAATCAACGAGCATAAGATATCTTTTATTTTGAAAATATTATATTTTTCTATTTGGAATTTTTAAAATTTGATATAATCTTTAGATTCCTTGTATTGAGTTTGTAATTTTCATATAAAAAATGTCAAAATCCGAGTTCATTTGAGAGACTTAGATACATTTGAATTTCATTGTGATTTTAAAAAAACATGGTCTATACATTTCAACGACAGAGGGTGATACAATTCAGCGATATAGGCTGTATAATTCAGCGACAGAGCATAGGGATGTCAACTTTACCCGTAGGGTCGGGTAACCCGTCGGGTAATCGAGTATCGGGCACAACTAGGATAGAGATAATCGGTAATGGGTAGGGTATTGCCCGAAATCCGAAATATATTATATCGGATGCGGGTAGGGTACGGATTTCATATATTATCCGAGTGCCCTACACGATTACCCGAATAAGTATATATTTATATATTTATCTATATTTCGAATCTGTTAACGCTTGAGATTTGAAAGATTTTCTATTGATTCGAGAATAATATGTTGCTTTAGCGGTTTTTTTAATATTACTTTAAATTTTATTTTTGTGCAATAATGAAGGTTTTATTTATTTTTTTATGGTAAAAAAATAATTTTTTCTTTATTAAAGCTAGGTCGAGAAGAGTCGGTTAACCATGTAATATTTAAGATTTCACGTACCCGTTTACCCGCGGATAATCCACATACCCGACGGGTATTACCCGAATCCTAACCGATATTTAATAGGGTAGGGTAAGGGTAGGGTAATTACATTTCGGGTAGTGAGTGGAGGTGGCCTACCCGTTTACATCCCTAACGGAGTATATAGAGCAAAGCCTATGAGACAAACTTCAAAGGCTATAACTTTCTCAAATGAACTCGGATTTGAATGTTCTTTATATGAAAATCTATCTACTCGATGTAAGGAATTTAAATATCCTATCTGATCTTTGAAATTTCAAATTAAAAAAATAGTAGATTATGAGGGTCGCGAGAAAGATGAGTGCAAGAGATGAATAAAGATTATTTTTATCTTATTATACCATAAATTATGTCAAAGGAAAATAATTAATCAATTCTGTTTTATATATTACTATGTATTTATACAAATAATTAAATTGATATTGTGAATGATTTGTTACTTGAAACATTGTAATATATGTTTGACAATTTTAACATTTTTATTTTATAGCGATTTTATGTTTTTGGATGGTTGAGATGATGTCTTTTGACATGCTAACATTCACGTTTATAACACCATAACTACACCCATTGTAAATGTCCTTATAATATTTATGTCAATTTTAGTAATTTTAATATATCAAGAGTCATTCTACATACAATTCATTCAAAAATATTTCCATTGAAAGTAACTTTAATAATATTCATGCAAACAATTATTTGAGTTTTTTTTTTTTTTTTTACTTTTGAATTCCCATTCTCTCTCATTCTTCTTATTCTACCAACTTCTCATTTTTTTTTTCAAAAGTAAAAATAAAGGGGCCCTTAATCAGTATTTACATAAGATAATTAATGAATATCCAGGTGTTAACACATAAAAATGTGTTAATAAAGTCCACATACATACATATCTAGACCCAATTCATATAAGGGCCCTTATCAGACTTGAGCGGAGAAAAGATAGCCCAGGACCAGCCATGGACCTCGAGGAAGTATCATTTCGAGTAAGCCACTTATCCTAATAAAGGCGCAATCCGGAGAAAAGCAAGCCCGATGAAGTGTTATGAGGTGACGTCACCACAAGCGAAGAGGCACTCCTCATCCTCGCGGAAGCCTTATCCGCGCCAGATCCAAATAAAGGCGGGGAAGACTCATTTTGAATTTTAAAGTCTTATCCCTTCCCCCAACCGGTGTCTTTTCACGAACTTGCACTTGCATTGTATAAATACTAGAATCGACAATGTAATATGGATTCCCCAACCACCAAATTTTTATACAATGTCTTTACTTTTTCAGTATTTTACTTTTATTTATCACTTTTTCTAATTGCTTTTTTTTTACTGCTTTCCGCACTTTACTTTCTTTTATTTTTCGCAATGCTCTAGTTTCTAGCATTCCTTGGGATAGTTCTCATCCCGCCTTACGTCTTGAAGGCTCTGTCTAGAGAATTAAGCGTTACTCCAAAACGGCAGTAACACCATATAAAATTTGAATTAAAAAGAAATTATCCAACTCAAATCTTCAAATGGCACACATTTATCTATTTATCATTGAAAAGTAAAAGTTGCATTTGACATGCCCAAACTAGTAGATTAAACCCTGTATGCGTTGTTTGAGCGAAGTCTCAACAATCTGCAAATCACAACCAGAGGCACACACGAACATAGTGCGGAAATAAACATAAGAACATCAAAGATTTGATTACCCAGTTCGATCCACTGATCTACATCTGGAGGCTCCAAGCCAGGTTTTCACTAGATTCCCACAAAACATGTTGAATACATATCAACTCAGTTTACACATCATTTCATTCCGGTGAACTTCTCTATCTACCCAACTAGACTAGAGAAACACATGGAAGCCTCAACCTTATCTACCCAAATGCAATTAATTCACTAGAGATGCTAAAATGGTGTTTGTGGAACTTAGCTACTAAAAACAGATTAAGCGCGATGGTGGTAATACACCCAGACTAAGCACATATTGTGTTTACGAGAGATATGCCAAGAAAAGCATAAACACAAGCTCAAATCCCCATAGAAATGCAGCAGACAGAACAACAAGAATTATACCAGCTGTAGGATGGTTGTTGCTGCCTTTTGTGAACAACGAACTGGGGGGACTTTCTTCTATAGCTTCCCTTACTCCATAATCGCAGTAGGAATCTTCAAATGCTCTATAAGAATGACTTGAAATGCGGCAGGAAGTACACACTAAACCTCAAGGACGAAATCAGGTATTTATAGTTGTTTAGGCCTATCCAAAAACTCCTAAAATTCTGCTAAGAGAAGTTGCCACGTCACTGTACTTTTATCAGTGAAGAATACATGCGTTGTTGAAGAGATGTTATAAGAACGACAATTTTAGCGAACATCATCACAATCTAGAAATTTCCCTAACAACAATAATTTTGAGCAATTTTTTTTTTCGATATAGATATTCAATTTTGAAAAAGATGTACATTTTTAATTTAGCATGTTTTATTTTATTATGGTGTTTGTTTGGATGTCACACTGTTTGGCAAATAAGCTAAATGAAATTAGCTTATTCTAGTCAATTTAAGATAAATTACCTTATTTAAAAGGACAAAAAAACTTAAAATATTATTCAATCAGCTATTTTTGAAACCGCTGCAAATAGCAGCATTTTGGAATTAGCCTATTCTAGGACAAAAAATTTGCCTCAAAACTGTCAAACAGCTAATTTTAACTAATTTTTACTCAAATTACTCACATAATAAGTTAACAGCTAACAGCTAATTCCCAAACAGACTCTAATAGAAGATTGGCTTTTAGGACGTTTGACCATTTGATATGTTCTTTTATTTTGTTTGGTAAAGAGCATATTAAAAGAACATATTTATCCAAATTTGCTCAAATTAGATATGTTGCCTTTTGAATCAGATTTTGTAGCGATTCATATTTCTCTAAAATACCAATTCCCATCCGCCTTTTCCTCTTTCTTTTATTTGTTATCTGTCACTTTATCTCTTTCTTATGACTTATACTCCCTCGGTTTTGTTGAGTTTGCTATATTGGTACTTTTTCTTTTTATAGTATTCCCAGTTTAATTTTGTCTCAAATTTCTATCATAGTTATGGAAGAAAAAACATAGTTAAGTGAGATTTTTTAGATTCGTATAAACTTGTAGTTTTAGAATATCAACTTTTTGTAATTTTTTATTATACACAATTTAAGTTATTAATCGTTGATAATATGTATCAGCATGCGTACTTATGACAAATGCCCAAAAAATACGAAGGTAGTAACTTATAATTTGGTTTACCATTAATATAAAAATAACCTCATCTTTCCCTTTGATCAGTTGTTACTCCTTAGGTTGTTTTATTTTGTAAAATGATATATATTTTTGCCTTTTTGAGCATTGAATTATTTATTGTTGTGATCAATTTTATTATTCTACAGATCTGGCCCTTTCCGCCAGACTTTATATTCGTGGCAGATTCATCCGTGGTTCCCAGATTTTGAGCTTCATAGCTTCATGTTTTCTCCTTGTTTTTCTCTTCTGTGTCTGCTTTTCTTTTTCCTTTTGTTTTTTTTTCCTATTTGCTACCCGGCTTCGGCTTTTTTTTAAAAAAAATTTCTTAAAAAATTTGAAAATTAAATTAGTACCCATTATTTTACTTTTACAAAATTTTATGTAACAAAAGAATACCCATGTTAGCAAAATATATTTATGAGTAATAAAATGATTCATATTTTTTAAATAATAAGTTTGCTTGGGTTTTTTATAATTATAAATACAAAAATGAGTGTCGGAGAGTTAAGAAGAAACATTAAATTTATTTATTATTTGTATATTATTTAATCTAGAAATTTTTGTCTTATATAACATTTCACATACTAAATATTCTATGTGATGATTACTATATGCTAATCTACCAAACACCTTTAACAAAATATGCTATTACAGTATTATTATTATTATTGGTCAAATCTGCTGCTCGTATCTGTTACTCGAATTTGATGGTCCAATCTCCTTTATGTTATATACCATCTGTTGAGGAAATGAGGACATTACCATTAGGCCAAGTCCCATGACTTCCAACCTTATGGTTTGGGGTTCGATTCTCAAATGGCCCTGTATCCCTCCCCTTTATCCCCCTTTATAATTTCTGTGACTTGAGCTTTCATACACATTTTTCAACACATAAGTGTCCATATTTACAAAAAAAAAAAGAAACTCCCATAAAAGCCCTATATACAAGTCTTTGGAGGATCTGGTGGGCATTAAAGGGTTGTCTGTCCCAAAGCGAAATTTTGCATACATAAATGTCAAATACGAGACTTTTACTTAAGATGCCAGAGCGCGACACCACTCACGCCAACTGCATTGAGTAGCCCTATGTACATTTTTTTTTTGCCGAACAATCGATACATACTAGAAAATGGTGGTGGGAACCCATATCACACAAATTACAAAGGGATAAAGGGGAGGGATAGGGGGCCGGTTAGGGAATCAATCCCCCAACATATAGGTTAAGAGTCAGGGGACTTGACCACTGGGGTAAGTCCCCATCGTCTGTGGACAATTAGACTTTATTTCTTGAACATATAATTTAAAATTGATTATTTTATTAACGTGAAGTATCATTTTCTTTCTTTATTTAT
This sequence comes from Hygrophila difformis, assembly GCA_030278955.1. Taxonomy (NCBI): domain Eukaryota; kingdom Viridiplantae; phylum Streptophyta; class Magnoliopsida; order Lamiales; family Acanthaceae; genus Hygrophila; species Hygrophila difformis. Next base: position 15,244,225 of record JAOANR010000012.1, on the reverse strand, counting down.
TTATTAATGGGTAATGTAAAGTCCTTGAAGTCTTGTGTTGTGAAGATGATCAACGTTGTTCTGTATTTGTGACGACGGCTTATGAACAACGCAATTTGATAGTGAAGAAGGACAAAAAGGGATGTTAACATGCAAAGTTTGTAGACAACAGATTTGAATTTTTATGCAGATGCTCGTTGCCCTTCTAATGTTGAAACAACTTATCAACAACGAGTACTGTGCAACTGGAAAGTACAAAAGGACAGTGACGTGACCACTACCCCAGCAGAACTTTTTAGGGTTTTGGATGGCCTATGACCCATATAAATACCTGGTTTCGTCTCCTATTCCATTGTACACTATATTGAGGCTAATATTAGAGAGAAATCAGAGCTTGAGAGGTCCTTATTCTTTCATGTAGATCTGAGAAAGATGAAGCCAACAAACCCCTTATTATGTTGTTTGTAGAAGGCTCAGACAACCAGTCTGCTCTGGGTATTGTTTTTGTTGTTTGATTGCTTATATCTTTTAGGGTATTTTGGTTTGTGTTTATGTTTCTCTTGATTTATCATTTGTAAACACAAGAGAGAGCTTATTTGAGTGTTGTTTTACCTCGTGCTTAATAGAGATAAAGTACCTAGAAATCCCAAACACCACTTCCTTACCTTCTAGTGAATTGTGTTCAGCCAATTAGATAACCTTGATACTATTGGTTGTTTCCTTAGTCTATTGGAGAGATAAAGGAGTTCATTAGTGAATAGGGGTGAGTACCTAAAATGGGTTGATGGAACCATACAACATGTTTGGTGGTGTTTAGTGAAATCCCAGCTTGGGGCCCCGAGATGTAGATCTGTTGATCGAACTGGGTGAACCATCTCGGTGTTGTCTGTTTCATTTCCGCACTCTGTTCTGTTTATAGCTTCTGGTTGTTTACTGGTTGTTTGGATAACGCTCCGACAATGTTTTCGCATTAATTTATTATCCTGACAATTGGGAAACTACATACTCTGTTTTGGTATTGGTTTTTGCCCATCTTTACTGTTTCATAGCAGTTTTCAGGACCTAACAGGTAATTATTAAATTATAACCCTAAACTTATTGAAAATGGTCAATTGTATACCTACATTTTTCTTTTTTGGGAAAAAATATACCTTAACTATCAAATCCTAGAGAAAACCACACTTTCATCCAATTTCACGGTTAACTCCTAATTCACTATTAAATAGCCATGGGCATAATTGTCTGCGCACAATTTTTATTTATTCTTTTGACTTGAATCCATATAACTAGCCCAAAACCATAATCACCATTTACCCTTCTTATACCGTAAAACCAGTTCTGTCTCCGCCTCCCTCTCCAACTCTCTGGCCAAACACTTCTGGAAACATCATTATCCACGACCCACTAGCCATCGACATCTATAACGTCTATGAAGCTGATTTAAATTGTAATGTTTCAGTACGCAGTAAATGTGGCTCTGGAGAACATATTACGTCGTAAACCACCACCAAGTCATCCAAACATATGAGAAAGGAAAAAATTGTCAAATACATCATTTTTCTTTTCCAATTGTTTAAAATCATCCTTTACTTTTTTTGGCCTAAAATAGTTCTCCACCTTTCTTAATAAAATCCAAAATAGTCCCTTTTTTTTTAATTAAGCTCTTAATTAAAAAAAGGGGACTATTTAATGACGAGTCCTGGGGTTTCTTCCCTGGGACAGGCGACTACGCGTAATCCTATGTCTCAGGGCGTTCAGGAGCCTGGTACCAGCGGTGCGCCGTCCTTTGCTGAAGTCCTGGGGGGGGGGGGGGTCGGTGCGGGCGGGTAACGTGGTGAGGCAACGTCGGGATTTGATTGCGGAAGGCTTGGTTCTGAAAAGTTATGTTGGTAATAATCCATCGCTGCCTAGGTTTGTCATTGATGAAACCATTGATAGGGAGGCGGGCCAGGCCTGGGAGGATGCGTTGGTGCTGAAGTTATTGGGTGGTCACGTTGGATATTAGGTGCTTAGCGATCGGTTGAAGAGAATGTGGAAACCGGAGGGGAACATGACGTTGATTGATGTCGGGTATGGATGTTTCATTGTCCGTTTTGATTTGATGTCGGATCGGGAGACGGTGATCAACGGAGGCCCTTGGATGCGCTTCGATCATTATCTTGCGATCATGCCATGGTCACGGGATTTTGATCCGCGAACAACTCAGGTGAATAAAACATTGGTGTGGGCGCGTATGAATGGTTTACCTATGCATCGCTTCCGGGAAGATATTCTTTGGGCGGTGGCCTCAGGGATCGGAGAGGTTATCAAGTTTGATTCCAGCACTAAAGATACGTCAAAGGGGAGGTTTGCCCGGGTTTGCGTTGCGCTGGACCTGATGAAACCGGTGACGGGCAAGATCTTAGTGAATGATCAATGGATCCCTATTTCATATGAGGGTTTACATCTTTTGTGTACCTCTTGTGGTCGGTATGGACACTCAGGAAAGGACTGTGCTGAGACGCTAGTGGCGGAGCCTGCAGGGGTGGATAGTACTAGGGAGTCTGAGGGGTGTGTGAGGTGTGGCCATGTCGGTTGCGTTTGTGCCAAGGCAACGGATGGACATCCGGTGGACAAGGTTGCTGGTAAGGGTGGCGAGCAAAAGGTTGGGGTTTGTGGGGCTGTGGATTCGCAAGGTGATTTGAACATGTCGGATGAGAAGGGCAAGAGTATAGATGTGGGGCTGGAGTTAGAGGCTGCTTATGGTGATTGGTTAACAGTTGTGCGGCGGCCAAACCAAAAATCTCGCCAGCAGCGAGGGAAGGGGGTGGTGGGGGATTCGCGTGATACTCGCTCGGGCACAATTAAAGGGGCTCCAGGCGTTTCCGTTCGGAAGGACCAGCGTGGGGGGTCACTGGCTCCGGTTGATCGCGTCGATCTGCCGAAGGAAGAGGCACCTGTAGCCGAAGTTCACGCATTGGCTATGGTTCCTTACTCGGGTCGGGTGACTACGGTTCCTTCGCCTCTACATGGTTCCAAATGCCCGCGGCTGGATGATGACTATGATGGGAGTTCGGTAAGAGAGATTGGTGAGTCTTCAAGGGGGAACCAAGGCGGCATATTGGTGCACAATCAATTCATGCTTCTCCAGGAGCACACTTGCGGTGGTGAACAGGATGGGGATGAGATGGATTCAAGGGATGGCGAGAGTTGGGCGGATGCAGTTGATGGTGCCTCGCAGCAATGAGGGTTGGTGGTTTCGTCTTTCCTATATATTTTATGGATTTTAAAGACTACTCTATCATTGTTTGGAATGTGTGTGGTTTAATGAGTCGTACAGCTCAACGTTGGATGGGTGAATTGATCCGGGTGCATAGACCGGATATCTTATGCATATTGAAGCCTCGGGGTCCTTTTGCTCGGTTGCGGGGTTTTTTTGTGCGCCAAGGTTACGTTTCAGTTGCATGCCAGGAGGTACAAGGTATGGGAGGTGGGGTTTGGATACTCAAGAAACTCGCCATTGATTGTCAGGTGTCTATTTTTGATAACAGGCCTCGGATGATCACGCTCGAACTAGTAAAGGTACAGAGAGCTGGTTGTTTACCGCCATCTATGCTTGGCCAAACAATCAGCGACGGAAGGATACTTGGTTGGAGATTGTCCAACTCGCAAGGAGTGTTGTCGGCCCATGGATTATAATGGGGGACTGGAATGAAATCCTAGACGAAAGTGAAGTTCAAGGGGGTATTTACCTTGCAGATAGAGCGTTGGAGTTTCGGGAAGCTTTGGATGCTTGTCACCTCATTGGGATCCCGTCGGTTGGCCCGACCTTCACATGGTCTCGGATGGCGGGGGGGGGGGGGGGGGTCGGCGAATTAGTAAACAGTTAGATAGGGGCTTGGCAAACCTTGGATGGTTAAACAGTTTTGATGCGGGTCGGATCATTCACTTGCGTCGCATGGGATCCGATCATTGCCCTCTTCAACTTTCGCTTGGTGAACAATCCAGGGTGGCGGGAGTACGTCCGTTTCGTTGGGAGGCGGCTTGGGGGCTGCATGAAGATTATAAGGAGGTTATTAAACCTAGGGAAGGGGCGAGTGGTGAGGAGCTGGTGTCCCTGCTTGATAACGTCCGCGAGAAGTCCTTGGAGTTTAATCGTGAAACATTTGGTAATATTCGGGACCGGAAGAGGAAGCTAAAGAATAGGATTTTGGGAATTCAGAAATGATTAGTGCATGTAGACTCTGCTTGGCTTTTGCGGCTGGAGGGTGAACTCAAAAAGGAGTTGGAGGGTATTCTTGAACAGGAGGAGGTTCTTTGGTATCAAAAAGCGAGGGATTGGTGAGTGCGGCTTGGTGATCGGAACACAAGATCCTTCCATGCTAAGACACAGGTTCATCGGAGGAGGGGCCGTATTTATGGTCTTCAAATTGATGGCGATTGGGAGCTCGACCAGGGACGTCTTCAAGAGCATGCCATCAATTATTTTACGGCCATGTTTGCACCACAGGAGGATGAAGCAGTTGGCCAGGAGCTGCCTGGACTGGAAGCTCTTGCTGCGGCTCAACAACATGACTTGGAACGAGAGGTTACCGACGAGGAAATCAAGGTGGCGTTGCATTCCATGAGGTTGCTTGCGGCTCCTGGTCCTGATGGCTTTCCAGCTGGATTCTATAAGAGTTTTTGGGAGGAATTCAAGTTACCTGTGGTCCGTATGGTGAAAGCTGCATTTCATACTTGCAAAATTCCTGAGGGTTTAGCTCATGCTTATATGTGTCTTCTCCCGAAGGTGGCGATCCCTAGCGCCATTTGTGAGTATCGGCCACTTATGCTATGCAATGTTTCTTTCAAAATTATTACCAAGGTGCTGGTGCAGCATTTTCGGCCTATACTCAAGGAGATTATTAGCCCATATCAATCTGCATTTTTGACGGGTCGGGGTACTGCGGATAATGGTTTATTACTTCAGGAATTGGTGGCTTCTATGGAGCAGACTCGTTCTAATTGTCATGCGGCGATTTTAAAATTTGATCTTGCTAAAGCATATGATACAGTCAATTGGGATTTTTTATCCGAGTGCTTGAGTGAATTGGATTTGCCAGGGGGTTGTCGACAGCTTATTATGGAGTGTGTTCGATCCTCTAGTTTTTCTATCCTCTGGAATGGCTCTCCTATTGGACATGTTCAGGTGGGTCGTGGCCTACGGCAGGGGGATCCTCTCTCCCCGTATCTGTTCGTCATAGTTATGGAGAAGTTATCGAAGACTATCTTGGCGGAAGTGGAGGCTGGACGCTGGCGGCCGATTCGGCTTCGTACGCATGGGATGGGTATTTCTCACCTGATGTTTGCCGATGACCTTATTTTCTGCTCTGAGTTGACGGAAGACAGTGTAATTTGTATGGCTGAGGTGCTCAACCGGTTCGGTACGCGGGCAGGTCTCAAGATGAATGCTGCAAAATCTCTTGCCATTACGTCTCTTAATGTCGCGGAAGTGGAAAAAGATTGGTTGAGGCAGCATTTGGGAATTCATGTTGGATCCAATATAGGCAAATATCTAGGGTTTCCTATTGTACAAGGCCGGATGCGGATTGATCACTTTGATGGTTTGATCAATAGGCTCGAGGATCGGCTGAGTTCTTGGTCTAGTTTCCTCCTCAATAAGGCGGGTCGGCTTACGAAAGCACGGGCGGTATTGGCGGCTATCCCGGTTTACACGATGCAGATTCATTTATTGCCTCAAGGTGTTTGCCAACGAATTGATAAAATCATCCGTCGGTGGATTGGAAGGGAGCGTCGGGACATGGCATCCATTTACTCAGTTGGGAGTGTGTGGCAACCCCGCGGAGACAAGGAGGATTGGGGATACGGCCGGCTAGGCAGATGAATTTGGCTTTACTTGGTAGGTTGGTTTGGGATTTACTTTTCCGGACAGACAAGCTGTGGGTGCGGATCCTTCGAGAAAAATATGACCTTGCGGCTGGAACCTTTCCTACGCCTCATTATAGGAGTACCAAGGTGTGGAAGATGTTACAAAAGGTGGGTGAGATTTTTAGACAAGGGTATGGTGTGCGTATTGGTAATGTCTCGAGTTCTTTTTGGTACGCCCCATGGTGGCAGGGTGAGGCGCTTGCGGGGCAGGTCCCATATGTCCACTACAACGATATTACTTTTACTCTCAAGGATGCTATAACTGAGGGACGGTGGAAGTTGGACGAGATGTACACTGTGATCCCGGAGGGGCTTCGGGAGGCATTGCTGCGATCGCCTGCTCCCTTCCTTTCCAACCAGGCCATGGACGTCTTACATTGGAGAGGAGATTTGAGTGGGAAATATTCTGTCAAGTCGGGTTATGCGTGGGTGTCGGGCGTGATGGAGGAAGGCAATGGCTGGGCTTGGATGTGGCAATCGGGCATTTCTGAGAAACTGGGATTCTTATTATGGATGCTTGGGCATGGCGTTCTTCCTTGCAATGAATTGAGGTTCACGCGGGGTATGGCGTCGTCTCCATTGTGTTCTATTTGTGGTATTGAGATTGATACTTGGAAGCATGCTATCTTTAGGTGTTATTGGGCTCAGGAAGTGTGGCGTCGGAGTGTTTCCTTTAATGATACTACGTTGCATGAAGTATCTTTGGATAATATACGTCATTGGCTCGAGTGGCGCTTTCGTGTGCATGGGGCTGCCTTCCTTTCCATTCTTTGGGTGGTTTGGCGGGAGCGCAATGCGAAACTCTTTACAGATTCTTGCCGCAATACGGAACAGATTCTTTACCAGGCTCAACATCTCCAAGGCGTGCTTGACGGCCAGTTGCAGCGCCCTGTGAAGGAACGCCCGCTGCGCTGGGTCACTTGGAAGCAAAATTCGGATGAGGGTCTCCTCCTTCACACTGATGGTTGTGTGCTTCAGGCGGAGGGGAAGGCTGGGTTCGGTGCGGTCATTCGTCGTGCGACGGGAGATTGGCGTCTGGGCTGCTGTGGGCAGCTTGGCGCTCGTTCCATATTGGAAGTTGAACTTCTTGCATTGCGATTTGGCTTGGAAATGGCTTCCCGGAGCAATTTGCCACTTACTTGTTGTTATGTGGATTCTCTGGAGGTTTTGAGGTTGGTTAAGGGTGGTGGCGACACTCACTGGCACCAACTTTGGCCTATTGTTGATGCTATTCGACGTTTATTGACGTCCATGTCAGGGTGTGATCTACGACACTTATTTCGTGAAGGCAATCAAGTGGCTGATGGTTTGGCGCGTCGAGCGGCACGGTTGGAGGAATTTTACACAACTTGGGCTTTTCCCCCCGATCATGTTCGAGATCTTTTGGCAAAGGATGAAGTGATATGAGCTACCGGCGTAGTTAGTGATCGAGTTTTGATCTGATTGACTTTGTTTTTTTCCTTTTTTTCTATTTTTTCTTTCTTTCCTCGCCTTCTTAGGCTGTGTCACCCAAAAAAAAGGGGACTATTTTGGATTTTATTAAGAAAGGTGGACTATTTGGGCCAAAAAAGGAAGGATGATTTTAGACAATTGGAAAGAAAAAGGATGTATTTGACAATCTTCCTATGACAAAAAATGCACTACCAGGATTCTGAACGAGTAATCTTTATCACAAGATAACAAAAAATGAGAAGAAAAAAGAGGGAAAAACTAAACAAACTAATTAGGGCAAAAGAAATTCATCATCAATCATATTTAGTTTTGAAAAACACTAAAATATAGAAACAGAGCATAACAAAATGTCGCATTGAAATTAAGCATCAACGCAAAATTTCAGATGCCATATTAGAATCGAACACTATTCATATAACCTTGGCGAGGGATTTTCTTTTCATTTTAAACGAATCAACGACATCGTTTGATTTCAAATAGATGAGCCAACGCAACGAGTTGAAGCGGGAGGACGACATTGTCGACTTTGAAGTGATGAAATTCGAGGAGGGAGAAACAATAGAAGTCACTCTTGCTGGAAGGGTTTGCCTGGAAAGGGAGATAGTGATGTCGATGCCGATGGCCAACGGAAGGATTGAACCGATTTTGGATGTCTGGGAAAGGGGAAAATGGAGACTACTGTTTTGGGTCGGTGTATACGGATTCGGGTAAAAAAATGCAGGTAGACAATTCTGCCCATGCTACTTAACGATAAAGTTAGGAGTTGACTGTTAAATTGAATGGAAGTGTAGTTTTTTCTAAAATTTTACGATTGAGGTATATTTTTTTCTTTAAAAAAATTCAGGTGTATAATTGGCCATTTTCAATAAGTTTAAGGTTATAATTTAATAATAATTACCCTTTTGTTTTGGAAGAATAATAATTACCCTTTTGTTAAGTATAATTGTTGTATTTGTTATATAGTTTTAGTTATTGGCCCATGTTATTGTCCGGCCCACAATTGTAAATAGTATATATCTGTGTACTCCTCATATTTTCAGTAATAAATCCATTTTATTCTTCAATTCTAACATGGTATCAGAGCTAGGTTCATGCTGTTCATATTCTCATGCTGTTCATATCGTCAGTCAGTTCATGACTGCCCCTCGGACTGTCCATTATTCTGCTGTGTTGCATATTCTTCGGTATGTAAAAGGTACTCTTCTTCATGGTCGACATTTTTCCGCTCAGTCTTCATTGATTCTTACTGGTTATTCTGATGCTGATTGGGCTGGTGATCCTACTGATCGTCGCTCTACCTCCGGCTATTGTTTCTTTTTAGGTGACTCACTTGTTTCTTGTAACACCCCGGATTTGATAACCCAGGCCGGGATGTCACCGCCACACCTCCCTAGCAAGACACGGTTTCTCCGAGCTTGCTAAAGAGATGCAAGGCTATGGTTTTTCAGAATTTAAAATATTCAAACAGCCCATTACAATATAATTTAAAAATCATAATATTAAAGTTGCAGCGGAAAGTAATATTTACATATGTATAATGCAGCGGAACTTAAGTATAGGGCCGACATGGCCAAAACACGGGTTAAACAGGCCCGTTAATGCAAGTTGTAATTAAATGTAGGAATTTAAAAACAGAGTTTTTTTCCCGAATGTCCCATGTATGCATATGATGATGCTTAATCCTCATACTCTGAAAGAAAAAGGAAAGAAAATATGGTTTGGTCAGCAAAACGTGCTGAGTAAGTTAACACCTACTATGATCAAGGGGTTTCAAAATCTTTAATTACATTTAAGAAAAACATGTGCATACAAGACATGATTTAAATTTTATTCGTCTAATAATAATTTAATTACATATTTGAAAAGACAAGGATTTCCACAAGATCATAATTTAACACACGTATAAAGAGGTTAAATTAAATAATTAAATTTTTACTCCGAGGCATGCATACAAACAACTCATCTATCAATTTAAAATTAATAATTTAATTGTGTACTTGAACATGCATTTTAATCCATAATAACAATTTAGTCATGACATGAAAATTTAAGGACATAATTTTAAATGCATAATTTAAAGACGGGCATAAATAAATAAATACTTAAAAACATTAAATATTTTATTTCCCCGTTACGTAACCATTTCTCAATATTTTGTATAGCCGGTGATCCGGCGGCCGCAGCCGTGTCGTAAGTATCTTGTATAGCCGGTGATCCGGCGGCCGCAGCCGTGTCGTATTTCAAGTATTTCATTGGCCGTTTTGGCACAGTTTCTCATAACATTCACCCTCGGCCGTTTTGGCACGAAGCGAAAAGCTAGGGGGCATTCTATTGAGCATTTTCCCCCTACGTCGGTCACTCTCGGCCGTTTTGGCACGAAGCGAAAAGCTAGAGGGGCACTCCATCGAGCACTCACCCCCTACATAGGTCACACTCGTCCGTCTAGGCACGATGCGAAAAGCTAGAGGGGCACTCTATCGAGCACTCACCCCCTACATAGCCAAGTATCTCATAGGTTTTAATTTAGTGTAACGGGATTTTTCAAAAATACAGATATATCGTATTTCAAGGTCTCGACCGTTTGTTTCGATATTTCAAAATCTCTTCGATTTAAAATCATTTGACGTCACAGTTTACGCCTTTTTAATTCAAAAATTCATTTCAAGTTGGAAAAATCTGAAATTTTCACAGTAAATCAAAAACGTCCTAACGAACAACTTTTGTGTTTTAACTTTTCCGAAATAAGTTGAGGAGACATGTCAAAAATCGAGTTTATTACGCAAGCAGAATTCTGTCCGGACTCAGGTTTGTTACAGTTCAAAGTTTCGACTTTTTAACATATCAAATGGACTCCAAAAATTCTGAAATTTTATATGCACATACTAGACGTGGTTATCTACAACTTTCATTTAGATTGCAAAGATCAAATCGGAGTAGAAAATATAGAAACATGCTCATCAAGTTCGGACATGTACACAGTCAGATTTCGAAAAGTCTTATCAAGGCAGTTTATGTTTGATGCGATTTGAAATAGCAAACATTGATGAAAATGTCTGAAATTTTTACACAACCTAGATTTATGTGTTAGGATTAAAAGTCTAGTTTTGAGTTTTTCGGTTTGAACTCTCGAAATAGGGGTTTTGGTTCGATTTCAAACCTGTCACAGTTTCAAGTTTGAATCTCAAGGCAGGTTGGTTCTTGGCCGTTTCCGGATATCAAAATGCAATGAAAAATTATGAAAATTTTACACGAACTAGATCTATGTCTTAGGAACGTTTTTCATGTTTTATGTTTTTCCGTTTCAGCAGTTTTAAGGGTTCGAAAAATTCACACAAAATTGTTGCGCCGAGGGTTTTTCATGTTGACAGATTTTAGAATTATTAAATCCATATGTTTGGTTGCATTTTAAGTCACCCAAAACCAAGTAAGTATTAACTTACAGTGGGGATGATGTCTAGGAGGTCACGGGGTCGTCCGGAATCCACGGGATGTCACGAACGAATCTCCTCAAGTCGATTTCCTCTTCCAACGTCACAATCCGAATCCGGAAGCAAAAGTCTAAGGTTAGATCGGATTTTCGGCATCGAAATCTTAAACAAAAACCTATGGGCGACTTACCAATGATTCAAGGACTGTAATCGATGATCTACACTCTTCCTTGGTCGTCGTCGGTCGCCGGAAACTCGTCGGAAGGTCGCCGGAAAGTCGTCGGGTGGGTGTTTTGCTTTGGGAGAGTTTGAGAGTGGTGGATAAACTTGGGAGACTGATTATGGGGGTGGAAAATCATCCCCCATCATCCTAATAGCCTTTCCCCCGTCTGGGATTGGCTTTCCTAAGTCGGGGAGTCGAAATATGGCAAGAAATCCCCGAAATCGCGCAATTGGCAGCTGCTGTCTTGGTGGCGCGGGGTTGGCACGGTTTTTAGCCAAAACCAGCGCGGAGGGCGCGCGGCCTGGTCTGGGCCGTGCGTCCGGACTGGGCCGTGCGATCCCGTCGGGCCTTTTCTCCTCTCTTTCGGACTTCTGTCCTCCTACGTTTTCGGGCTCGATTTTTCGGGTCATTCTCGGATCATAAATTCTTATCTTAAATTTATCTCGACTCAAATGAATTTCATGTTTGAAATCTTAAGTTCGTCGGTCACGGGTTCGTCGGCTTCCAATTCGTCGTCTTTTGACTCCCGTGCAATAACTTGTGTAATTAAATTTCTTCCGACTTCACGGGTTCTTGGAATTAGAATTATTTTCCTTCTTGAATTTAATTCCAATTATTTTGAATCAATTCATGGAATGTCTTCGGGCTTCCTTTCCCTCTTTTATTCCATTTTGAATTTTGAATCTATCGGCGTTTCATTTCCGAGCAATAATTTATTGTGATAAATTATTTTCTTCTTCTCGAAGATATTTCGACATTGATCGGAATAAATTTTATTCCTTTGGATGTTGATAAAAATCTGGGGTATTACAGTCTACCCCCCTTAAGAATCAACTTCGTTCTCGAAGTTGTGTTTCGGCTTTTCTCGCGCTAGGAGTTAGGGTCCTTTTGTTTATTTTATTATTTTGCGATATTGTGTTATTGAATTATTATTCGATTGTTGATTGTTTGTTGTTTGATTATTGTTTGACTGAACCCAGAATTGAAATTTCCGAGTTGCCTATGTACCCTGTGAAGGGATCAAGCCATGACGTAGTTCAAAACAATTTGAATTTGTTTATTTGGGATACAAAATATTCGGGTTTCAAAAATAAATGCTTATGCATTCTTACTGGGTATTACATCCTCCCCCCTTGATTACAGTTATGTACCCATAACTGCCTACACATTATTCCCACGAAGGTTCGAGTATCGTTGCCTAGCACAGGTATGTCCGCTTTATTCACCACATTGAACGTCCCATGAGTCCCCCTTGGTTATTTGTGGCTAGTTAGGTCCAACGACCAGGTCATCTCTTTTGGTTATATTCTTAATCTGGGTTCGACATTCTTTCATCCGATGTCCACGTCGACCACATCGGAAGCAGGTGTCGGGTTGAGGGCATCCCCTCACCAGATGAGGTTGGTTACAGCTTAGGCATCGGGGCACGTAGCCTTTACCGGTGAAAATCCTTCTATTATTGCCTCCATCGTTGCCTTGGGCTGGTCCATTTGGGCCTTTGCGAAGGTTATTCCCACCCGAGTCTTTATCAGCTCCGCGGTCCTTACCTCTCTTGTCTTGTGCTTGGGGACCTTGGCTAGACTCATCTATCGCCTTCCGCTTCAGTCCCTGAACTCGTGCAACCGCTACCGCACGATCATAAACAGCTTGTGCGTCAGAGTAGTATACCCCCGTGATTACTTCCCTAATGGCCAGGTTTAACCCCATCTCAAATTTCTGAGCCTTGTCGGAGTCAGTTGGTACTAGCCTCGTAGCAAATCGTACTAGGTCCTTGAATTTGGTGTAGTACTCTTGCACTGTCTGTGCGCCTTGCCTTAGGTTAATGAATTCCTCGTACTTCATCGCTTTGGTGCTTAATGGGTAGAACCTCTCCCTCAGAGCTTCCTTAAACTCTTCCCAAGTGTAGGCTTTCTCGTCTTCCACTAATTTCCTCTGGAGGTTTTGCCACCACTCATCGGCTTCACCTCCTAAGTAGTAAGTTGCTACACGTATCTTTTCCTCATTAGGGCATTTGATAGCGTTTAAGAGTCTATCGAACGTACGGATCCACTCCTCTAGTTTGGCGGGATCTTCCTACCCATCATAGTGTGGCGGTTGATAAGGATTTACCAAAGCTAGATAGTTGTCTTGAGCTACTGGCGGAGGTATTGCCGCTTGTGCCCTATGCACCTCGGCGTTTCCTAATACTACAAGTACTTCTTCTACCATCCTTAAACGTTTATCCATGTTGTTGGGAAGATGAGGCGCTCGATCTCCTATGTTCGGAGGAATCTCATTGTTGTTAGGTGCGCTTGGGAGGTCAGTGTCAGTGCCGTTTGGACTTACTTTCCTCGGCTTTCTCCTAGGTGCCATTTTCTGTTATTAAGCACGCGAAGATGAGTTTCTAAGTGATCAAGATCTAGGACTAAGGCAAAGTTAGTCTCAAGTTAACGCTTCTAAGTCAAGTCTCAAGGTCATGTCGAACACTGGAGTGAGAAGTTTAGGTATCACATATGATTCACATAAGAGGTTAGTACAGATATTTATGTATGCATATGCATATGTAATCCCCCAATACAAATTTAATGCATGCATTTATTTATCCATGGGTTTTAAAAATAAATTTATTCCATGGATAGATTAAAATAAGGATAAAAGATTTGGGCCACTATATTGGGCCGAAGGAAATAAATTATTTGGGCTTTAAGTAAAAACAAGGTTATTGGGACAAAATAATTGGGCCAACATAGTAATTAAATATTGGGCTAAAGATTTGGGCTAGGAAAAATAAATTTTGGGCTAAAAAGGTTTGGGATTTAAAATAATAAATTTGGGCTAAAAGTTAGGGCTTAGAAAAAAAATTTGGGCTCAAAAATGTTAGTTTAAAAATAATAATGGATTTTTAAATATAATACTAGTTTAAAAATAATACTCGTAATAGTTTAAAAATAATAATACTAGTTTTAAAAATAGTCCGGGCTCTGATACCACTTTGTAACACCCCGGATTTGATAACCCAGGCCGGGATGTCACCGCCACACCTCCCTAGCAAGACACGGTTTCTCCGAGCTTGCTAAAGAGATGCAAGGCTATGGTTTTTCAGAATTTAAAATATTCAAACAGCCCATTACAATATAATTTAAAAATCATAATATCAAAGTTGCAGCGGAAAGTAATATTTACATATGTATAATGCAGCGGGACTTAAGTATAGGGCCGACATGGCCAAAACACGGGTTAAACAGGCCCGTTCATGCAAGTTGTAATTAAATGTAGGAATTTAAAAACAGAGTTTTTTTCCCGAATGTCCCATGTATGCATATGATGATGCTTAATCCTCATACTCTGAAAGAAAAAGGAAAGAAAATATGGTTTGGTCAGCAAAACGTGCTGAGTAAGTTAACACCTACTATGATCAAGGGGTTTCAAAATCTTTAATTACATTTAAGAAAAACATGTGCATACAAGACATGATTTAAATTTTATTCGTCTAATAATAATTTAATTACATATTTGAAAAGACAAGGATTTCCACAAGATCATAATTTAACACACGTATAAAGAGGTTAAATTAAATAATTAAATTTTTACTCCGAGGCATGCATACAAACAACTCATCTATCAATTTAAAATTAATAATTTAATTGTGTACTTGAACATGCATTTTAATCCATAATAACAATTTAGTCATGACATGAAAATTTAAGGACATAATTTTAAATACATAATTTAAAGACGGGCATAAATAAATAAATACTTAAAAACATTAAATATTTTATTTCCCCGTTACGTAACCATTTCTCAATATTTTGTATAGCCGGTGATCCGGCGGCCGCAGCCGTGTCGTAAGTATCTTGTATAGCCGGTGATCCGGCGGCCGCAGCCGTGTCGTATTTCAAGTATTTCATTGGCCGTTTTGGCACAGTTTCTCATAACATTCACCCTCGGCCGTTTTGGCACGAAGCGAAAAGCTAGGGGGCATTCTATTGAGCATTTTCCCCCTACGTCGGTCACTCTCGGCCGTTTTGGCACGAAGCGAAAAGCTAGAGGGGCACTCCATCGAGTACTCACCCCCTACATAGGTCACACTCGTCCGTCTAGGCACGATGCGAAAAGCTAGAGGGGCACTCTATCGAGCACTCACCCCCTACATAGCCAAGTATCTCATAGGTTTTAATTTAGTGTAACGGGATTTTTAAAAAATACAGATATATCGTATTTCAAGGTCTCGACCGTTTGTTTCGATATTTCAAAATCTCTTCGATTTAAAATCATTTGACGTCACAGTTTACGCCTTTTTAATTCAAAAATTCATTTCAAGTTGGAAAAATCTGAAATTTTCACAGTAAATCAAAAACGTCCTAACGAACAACTTTTGTGTTTTAACTTTTCCGAAATAAGTTGAGGAGACATGTCAAAAATCGAGTTTATTACGCAAGCAGAATTCTGTCCGGACTCAGGTTTGTCACAGTTCAACGTTTCGACTTTTTAACATATCAAATGGACTCCAAAAATTCTGAAATTTTATATGCACATACTAGACATGATTATCTACAACTTTCATTTAGATTGCAAAGATCAAATTGGACTAGAAAATATAGAAACATGCTCATCAAGTTCGGACATGTACACAGTCAGATTTCGAAAAGTCTTATCAAGGCAGTTTATGTTTGATGCGATTTGAAATAGCAAACATTGATGAAAATGTCTGAAATTTTTACACAACCTAGATTTATGTGTTAGGATTAAAAGTCTAGTTTTGAGTTTTTCGGTTTGAACTCTCGAAATAGGGGTTTTGGTTCGATTTCAAACCTGTCACAGTTTCAAGTTCGAATCTCAAGGCAGGTTGGTTCTTGGCCGTTTCCGGATATCAAAACGCAATGAAAAATTATGAAAATTTTACACGAACTAGATCTATGTCTTAGGAACGTTTTTCATGTTTTATGTTTTTCCGTTTGAGCAGTTTTAAGGGTTTGAAAAATTCACACAAAATTATTGCGCCGAGGGTTTTTCGTGTTGACAGATTTTAAAATTATTAAATCCATATGTTTGGTTGCATTTTAAGTCACCCAAAACCATGTAAGTATTAACTTACAGTGGGGATGATGTCTAGGAGGTCACGGGGTCGTCCGGAATCCACGGGATGTCACGAACGAATCTCCTCAAGTCGATTTCCTCTTCCAACGTCACAATCCGAATCCGGAAGCAAAAGTCTAAGGTTAGATCGGATTTTCGGCATCGAAATCTTAAACAAAAACCTATGGGCGACTTACCAATGATTCAAGGACTGTAATCGATGATCTACACTCTTCCTTGGTCGTCGTCGGTCGCCGGAAACTCGTCGGAAGGTCGCCGGAAAGTCGTCGGGTGGGTGTTTTGCTTTGGGAGAGTTTGAGAGTGGTGGATAAACTTGGGAGACTGATTATGGGGGTGGAAAATCATCCCCCATCGTCCTAATAGCCTTTCCCCCGTCTGGGATTGGCTTTCCTAAGTCGGGGAGTCGAAATATGGCAAGAAATCCCCGAAATCGCGCAATTGGCAGCTGCTGTCTTGGTGGCGCGGGGTTGGCGCGGTTTTTAGCCAAAACCAGCGTGGAGGGCGCGCGGCCTGGTCTGGGCCGTGCGTCCGGACTGGGCCGTGCGATCCCGTCGGGCCTTTTCTCCTCTCTTTCGGACTTCTGTCCTCCTACGTTTTCGGGCTCGATTTTTCGGGTGATTCTCGGATCATAAATTCTTATCTTAAATTTATCTCGACTCAAATGAATTTCATGTTTGAAATCTTAAGTTCGTCGGTCACGGGTTCGTCGGCTTCCAATTCGTCATCTTTTGACTCTCGTGCAATAACTTGTGTAATTAAATTTCTTCCGACTTCACGGGTTCTTGGAATTAGAATTATTTTCCTTCTTGAATTTAATTCCAATTATTTTGACTCAATTCATGGAATGTCTTCGGGCTTCCTTTCCCTCTTTTATTCCATTTTGAATTTTGAATCTATCGGCGTTTCATTTCCGAGCAATAATTTATTGTGATAAATTATTTTCTTCTTCTCGAAGATATTTCGACATTGATCTGAATAAATTTTATTCCTTTGGACGTTGATAAAAATCTGGGGTATTACATTGGCGTAGCAAGAAACATAATTTGGTTGCACGTTCTAATGCTGAGTCTGAGTATCGTGCCCTTGCTGATTCCACTACTGAACTATTATGGCTCCGCTGGTTACTTGAAGATCTAGGTGCGCCTCAACCACCCTCCACTTCTCTTTACTGTGACAGTAAGAGTGCTATACAGATTGCTCACAATGATGTGTTTCATGAGCGTACAAAACATACATATTGAGAATGACTGTCATATGGTGCGCCAACATGTTGCTCGTGGTACTGTGCTCTTACGCTACATCCCTATTGCTGATCAAACTGCTGATATCTTCACTAAGACACTACTTCCGGGACGTTTCCGCCTACTACTAGACAAACTCAAGTTGGTGTCCACTCTCCCACCTTGAGTTTGAGGGGGGGTGTTAAGTATAATTGTTGTATTTGTTACTACCTCCGTATCGGTGTTTTTGTTACAGATGATTTTTTGGCACTATTCACTATTTAACATTAATTCGAATGTTTATCATAGCTATGTAAGAGAAAACATAGTCAAGTGAGATCTTGTTAGATTCGTCTAATCTTGTAGTTTTAGACAATTAATTTTTTATAACTTTTCGTTGTACACAATTTAAGTTATTAACCGTTAAAAATGTGTATTGGCATACGTGCTGAGTGGGTCCGTAACAAAAATAGTGAGACGGAGTAAGTATATATTTTTAGTTATTGGCCCATGTTATTGTCCGGCCCACAATTATAAATATATATCTGTGTACTCCTTATATTTTCAGTAATAGATCCATTTTATTCTCCAATTCTAACACCTTTTTTTTAATTTTAGAGAAAAAAAATTGAACCCCATTGTAAGTTCCCCTAGTATCTGATGTCAAATTGAGATTTGAGATGCACTAAATTTTTTTTTGTTTTGCGATTAGAGTTTGGTACCGAATCCAATTAACTTGAACCGATGAACCCGACCCAATTGTAGATACCTCATAAAGTACGTTGGAGGTCAAGAGGTTGAAAAATTTGGGGATATTTCTTTACCCTATCTCGGCTCTTGGGCATAATAGGGGACTCGGAAGTTAGAAGAGTCCAGCGCCTCCACCATTTGCAGACGCGACAGCCATGACGAGAACCAAAGCGAGGAAATCGAAGTTCGCCAAGAAGAAGGGTGGCACCGCGGAACCGGCGCCGGCGCCGGCCCCCAAAATTATAAAGAAACTCAAGAAGAAGAGGAAGATTAAGCAACCCAAGGTGGTATCCTCCGATTCGGAGGCAGATCTGGACCCGCAGGAAAAGGTTCAAACCCTACTGGAGCCCTTTACCAAGGACCAACTCATCAATCTCATCACCGACCTTTCCTTGTTCGACAATTCGCTATTTGCCCTCGTCAAAACAACCGCCGACCAGGATATCTCCCACCGGAAGGTTTTCGTGCACGGCCTTGGGTGGGACGCAACCCTGGATTTAGTCGATTCCGTTTTCAGTGCTTATGGCGAGATTGAGAATGTTAACGTGGTTACTGATCGGAATACCGGTAAATGTAAAGGATATGGTTTTGTTACCTACAAAACACGGAAAGCCGCGTGCAAGTTGTTGAAAAACCCTAAGATTCAAGTCGGGAACCGTATCACCTCTTGCCAGTTAGCGGCGGAGGGGCCTCCTGGCCCGGCTACCGCTGGAGTGGTGTCTCATCAGAGTTTCTCTTCTGATTATCCTCAAAGGAAGATATATGTGGGTAATGTGCCAGAAACCGCGAGCGCTGATAAGTTGAGGAGTTTCTTTGAGAGGTTTGGGGAAATTGAGAGTGGGCCGAAGGGCTTTGATCTCGTAACCGGGAAATCGAGAGGGTATGCCCTTTTTGTATACAAGACTCTGGAAGGGGCACAGAAGGCTTTGGAGGAGCCATTCAAGATATTTGAAGGGCATCAATTGCAATGTCGAAAGGCTTCTGAGGGAAAGAATAAGGTAGCTAGCGGCGCAGCATCTATAACGACAGCATTGCAGCCGGTGCAGCCGCAGATGCTGGCTGCAGTAGCGGCAGCACAGCAGGTGCAGAATATGGCTTTGTTGGGGCAGCAAGCAGGGATGGTGAATCCTTTGTTTGGTGGGGAGATGGTTCCCGGTGCGAACTTTGGAGCATTAATGGGAGGGTATTATGGGATGTTGGGTGGACCAATGCATGGCTTGGGATTAGGTGCATATGGTGCTCCTGCTACTGGCGAAGTTGGGAGTAATGCAATGCTTACGGGGTTGCAATATATGCATCCAAATGTGCAGAGTGGTCAACCTTCTTCGTCTTTAAGGGGTAATGCGGCCCGGGGTAGTGGAGGTGGTTACTCTCCAAATATGTGGTATGATCATGGTTCCTGACATTATGGTATTAGATGATATTAGGTCATTGGTTTCGCATTTGGTGCTAACAAAATTGGCAATTTGTGTTGAATTTGTAAAATTGGCATTTTTTGCTTTTACTTGATACACCATATTTGTTACTGAACTTTATCTGACTTGATTTATTCTTGCAGAGGAACGGCAATAAAGATGGACGGCCATAGTGATGGTGACATATCTCAAAGCTTTATGCTGGATTATGTTTTTAATCATGGAATGGGGTATTAGATATTAATATTTCGACTTTGATTTTATTTTCATAGTGTACTTTGATGTCTATTTTTAAGCTCTTGACAAACCTTTTGAAAAATTTGTATGCAACATTACATCTTGTTAAAAATTTGATGGTCGTCTTTTGTCTGGATTTGATTAGTTTTACAATTCAATGACTATGTGGTTGTTTCCCTCATTGTTCTTATTATTTCAGATTCTGAAGTAATTTTCTTTTTTTGATGGAAACTGTGTTGTATTTATGTACTGTATTTTTTCCCTTTTCTACCCATTTATGTTGTTTGTTGACATTTCTTGTTGCTCTGGGAAAGCTAATTACTTGGTTCTTTCTGTAAATGACTACAGACTTACTTTGCTGCCCTCTGTAGTTTTTGAGATCTGTTGGTTGCATCATAGTTCCTGAGGAACTAGTTGGATCTGGTTGTTCCCTTTTTGAATTGACATATGTTTGATGATTCTTTTCTGGTAATTTGTTTTCCAGATTTGTTTAATTTAAAAATTGTTTCTTTTTTTTTTTTTCCTTTTTAACTCCCGCCGCTTAGTGGGCATTTTCACAAGTCCCACCCCCACCAAAAGAAGAAGAAGAAAACATTATATAACTATAAAATTGTTTACTTGTTTGTATTTTACTTTCTAAATTAAGGGTTACTTATCGGGGCAACAAAAATTTATTACAGAAAACAAGACAACTCTTCTGGGCCACTAATTAAAGTTTACGAATAATATGACTCTAACTTTGTGTGTTACATCATCAAAGCTTACAACATGCACTTGTCATTACATGCTCTTATGAGCATAGTTTGAGTATGCTCTTGTAAGACGCTACCCAGGTTATGTGACTTCGAACTGAAAATGGGTATGTATGAATCAAAGTTATTTGACAGTCCTAATGATGTCTTTTTTGTGTTTGGTTTAGTGTCCATCCCAATTGTGCATTCTGATTCCCATAGTAGATGATTATTAAAATTGAGTTTCTTTCATATCGATTCTGGTTTTCATGTCAATTGTATGTAATCTTTAAAGATTGAGTGTGGACATCTATCCAGCTTCATTGATTCCATGGTATGTATTAATAATGATTTTCTTTTATGGGCCTATGTGGTATGGTTGATTTGGATCGAAGCATGAAATTTGTTCTGTGTTTTTTTTTTTCTCCTTATCCTCCTCAAGTTTCTTGATTATTGACATTCTCTTTTCATTTAGTTTTCTATCAGGTTGGTTTATTGGTGACTATGTTTCAATAACTTTTGTTGGATTTGCACCCCTAATTCATTGGCACTATTGAGGCATTTTAAGTTCAATCCACAAAATTTATTTCGTCTTCCGCAGCACCTTTAACAAACAGTGAACATTGTTCGAGTTTTTCATATATCTTATCTTAAACCTATTCAATTAGTTAATTGCTTGTTCGGTCATGGATCAGATGATATACTAACATTAGATGATATTTCATCGGAGATATATGTTTACTTATTGTGCTTCTTTACTTCCAATTGCTGATATGCGATTTCAACGTCAGTAAGTTGACTTCCCTTTCTGACGTTCTGTTATGATCCCTGCACTAGCCTGACTGGTTAACTTGGTCTAATACATGCAGTTGTACATTATGTATGCTATTTATTTTCCTTTTTCTTCTTTTTTTAAATATTATTTTTTTTATTTGTTTATAGTCTTTTTCGAAGATCTTGATGAATAGATTGCTACAGTGTTTAGCTTGTGTAGGTACATTGTGGTGCACTAGTGAAGAGTTTTCTGAAATACATAGATTTGATTGTTGGATCAGAACTTCTTTGTCTCCAGGGATAAAGTTTGTTAGCTGTTACTCGACTTTTAGGGTGACCTAATCACCTAATTTAGTGATTAGCCATTTTATTCGACGAAAGGGGACCTAATCATCTAAGTTGGACTTACAAGTTGTTTTCCCTGGAATATGCATGGATCTGAAACATTTTGTTTTCACTTTACAATCATGTAAATGAGTTACCCATAGAGAGGCATCTGTTGTATCGGAATGAGTTGAAGCCCTGTTTTGATCCACTTTTGATTAAGTGCTGTTGGAATTCAGATATGTTGGGATGTACTTGTTTAGAAAGCGAGAAATAGCCTGAAAAGTTGATAATTTTGCCTTTTGATTTTGGCTAGAATTTGTTTTAGAAGGCCATCCAAAAGTGCCATGAGCCCATGAGTAGTTCTTAAATCTTATGTTTGTTTATCATTATTAATGGTGTGCTCATATTTGAGATCAAATGTCAAACTGAGCATCAAGGGTGATTCTGGATGGATAAGTCTATGTTTGAGTTTATGTAGAAGACGGATTATAACACGCTGAAAGGGAATATGGTTTTCGTAGTGTAAAATGTAATTGTAAAACCATCAACAACTATGGTTTTCCATATCAACTTAATGGTCTTTTTTGTGAGATGCGAATCACGGAGCATTGATATCAGGTTTCCAGCAACACAGATTTACTGCACTGAAAATCAATTTCATGAAGAATGCTACTAATCAACTGCAGCAATGGAGTCTTCACCATCTTAGTGTGGGGGGTTTCGCCATTGGCACTGATGATTCCTATCTGAAAACCTTTTCCCATTTTGAGCTAGAAAGTCTCCCAATTAGAGTTTTTCAAGTTACCATGCATCTTTCTCTTTTGTCAATTGATGATATATATTTACAGGGTTTGTGGTTGTGATATGATTTTTTTCTTTTATCCTCTGTTCAAGCAATTACTCAATTGGAATAAAGAACATGGAAAAAAAAGTTACAACATGATGTCTCTATCATTTAACATTGTTTGAATTGCCATTGTCGCAAGCACGGACACATGCAATTGATTCTCTTTCCTTGTTACTTCCTCCGTCATTTTTTTTTTTAAAATTTTATTTTAACATTTGCATAGTAAACACTATTTACTGAGTAATTTTGATTCGAGTTTTTAATATAGTTACATAAGATAAAACATAGTCAAATGAGATGATGTTAGATTTGTCTAATCACATAGTTTTATAATATTAAAGTTTTATAGAAGTACTTTTTTATTTTATAAAATTTGAGATATTCATTTTTAAAAATGTGTATTGGATTGCGTGAAAACAAGGAATGTTAAAATTTTTTTTGATGACGGAGGGAGTAGTTATTTATATATAATTGTCTAACAAGGTTGAGTTACAGGCTTGCTGCATCCAAATTAGTAATGCTGAAATGTCAGATGTATTTTCTGGGAGTAGAAGAATATTAGACAAGAAAACTGGTCTTTCAGCAAAATTGCCATCGTATTCATATAGTAGTAACAGTGAATGTGGTCTGGCTTTTATGATTTCTTTTCTGCTGCATTTATTTATGCTATTAAATTTCAGGATTTATGTATTTTGTGCCAGTCAAGAGTCGCACAATGAGTTTTCATTACATATTGAATTCGAAATGGCACTTAGGCGCCCCTGAGAAATTTTTGGCCTCATTCTATCAAGGTCGTCATGGCGTGAAAAAAGACCAAGGCAATAATGCTCAGCAAATGTAGGTTTATTAGCAGCACCTGGTCTTATTTGTTCTAGGTTTGACATATGCCAAATGAGATACCTAACCCATTAGAAACTTTCAAAATTTGTTAATGTAGTAGGATGTTGATTGTTGTACAAGAATTTCACAAGTTTTTCACTCGAGTATGTTTTCTGAATGCATCATAAGTATAACAATAGCAATTCGTGTATACTTCTTTCAGAACTTTCCCAGATTGGACAGTGCAGTACTTTTTCTTATGATATTTGAATGAAATAATTTGTCAGATGGTTTTATCTTCACATACATGGTTTTCGACTACATAAATTCTCCTTTGCTAACTGCAGATACATTTGGAGGTGACAGTGTATGTTCTTTCTGTACAGAAACTATACCAAAGATTCTATGTGCCCAACAGGTTCTGATTCTCCAGAGACAAAATATGAACTTGTCGTGGAGTATGTGCTGGAGGAGTCCATGCCTGTTGGTCTACCTGCTGGCCATACGAACGCTGGCTTGAACGGAGGAACTCTGGGGACTGACATTGCCCCAGATATGATCTGAAGGATATCTTCTGTTTTAGGCCTCTCGCTCGGGTTGGGATGCGAACATACCAATCCCAATAGAAGCATCCTCTCAGCTTCTTTGGTGACATAATTATCGCCCATCTTTTGATCCACGGCTTCAAGCAAATTTCCATCCCTATGCAGAAGCCAAACCCAATCCACCAAGAATTGGAAACCGGCAATGCTTGTTCCCGGGCGTTGGCCACAGACTACCTCCAAAATCACAGCTCCAAAAGCAAACACATCTGACTGGCGTGTAGCTTTCCCAGTTAGAAAACACTCTGGGGCAATATATCCCATTGTCCCCATTACTCCCCCAACCTCTGCATACGAGGTCTTCCCGTTTTCAAGAGCTCTTGCAAGGCCAAAGTCGCCTAGCCGAGCATTGAAGTTGGAATCGAGAAGGATGTTGCTGGCTTTGAGATCTCGATGCACCACTTTCTGTTCGCATTCGTTGTGAAGATAGTGCAGGGCTGAAGCCACACCGGAAAGGACCTGTAGCCGGAGACTCCAATCCAATGGCTCTTTGTTCGGCCCAACAAAGAGGTGTTGGTCAAGGCTGCCGTTCGTCATGTACTCGTACACCAATAGGAGCTTCCCATTTTTGTAGCACCATCCTGTTTTACAAAGAGTTGCAAAGAGGTAAGCCTCTCGTATTCATTATTTCTTTTTAAAGTTCCATTCAGTATTAATCTACCTTTCTTCTTACAAATTCTTCCATTCGATAGTGTCACGATATAGTTCAGCAATTTAACTATAGGCCATCTTTAATTATATTGATTTGAATTTGAATGCAGAATCTCCTACTCTGATACCATATTCGAGTAATGCAATCAAACTATAAGCATTTCCTAGTAGCTTAAACTTTAGTTACTATACCATTAACATTGTAAGAATTGGGAAGTATCTTGCAAAAGTATTATGCTGTCACTAAAAGGAAAAACTGTCACACCTTTGGAAATAGGAATAGGTGATAGTTCTTTGCAACTTAACTTTGGAGAAAGATAGGCATTGAATAAATTTAGCTAAATTTCACAATATATGTAGTTGAATTGCTAAAATGTTATTCTGCTTACCAAGTAATTTGACAAGATGCTTGTGGCGGAGGCGATTGATAATGGTAAGCTCTGCCAAGAAATCATTCTGCCCTTTAATATGTTCTCTAGAAAACCTCTTGACTGCAATTTCTATACTCTCTTTAATCAAGATTCCTTTGAACACTTCTCCGAATCCTCCCTGTCCTAGCTTGTTGTGCTTGCTGAAATTGTTGGTTGCTTTTCTCAGGTCCTTGAATTTGAACTCCCTTGGCATTCCCGGAAGGGTATTCAGCGCCCCCACCAGGTTCTGATTCAACGACCCTGTCCTCTTCTTGTAGACAAGATATCCAACAATGGATGCAGCCACCAGCCCCAGCCCGGCTGCACATCCCACGGTTACCTTCCACCACTTTCCCGAAGAGCTTTCTTCTGGATCAGAAAAATGGTGGACGGTTAAATTCCATCTCAAAACGCGGGTCATCTGCATGTCGCTTCCGGACGATGCCGAGAACCCAAAGTAGGAGAACTGATTCAGGTGATCTGTGAGGTTCAATTCAGCTGATAGAATTGGAGAACCCGGCTTCTGAGGGGTGGGGCTGTCTTTCTCAGCCTGTTCTTCCATGTACACATCCATCACCTTGTTTACACCATCGTAATCGATCCAGACGTTGTGGAAACTGCCATGGGGTCCAACGGGCGCAATCGTGATGTTGTGCTCCATCAAAGACTCGGTCTTTATCGACTCAATGCTGTTGACATCAATACCGACATGGTTGTCATCCGGATCAAAATCCTGCCTATCCGTGTCGAACTCCGCCGCAATGAACTTGTTGCTCGCGTTTCCATCGGTCACGGAATTCGTCAGGCCAAGAAAATAGGCGTTGCTGTTGCGCGGCAAAGCAAGGTCCGGGGCGAGCACAAAGGCCAAACCTTGAGCCGTGGTGTTTTGAGGCCGGTAAATATTGAACAAGAAGGAAGAATTGAAAGATGCAACTAGTGGATTGTTCCCGTCTTCGTCCCACAGCTTGAACCGCTGCTTGAGGAGGATTCTGGCGGATGTGAGCCTAGAAAACAACGTTCGGTTGTTTTCAGAAGGCGTATCCGGGGTCAAGCGAAGGGCCTGCCTGCCGATGCTGGCGGGGGGTATGATCTCGAAGTCGTCGGCATATGTTTGATTGAATGAGCCATATTGTGCAGTGAATGTTTGGAGCTGAGCAGTGGCTGTGAAGCTGTGAAGAAGAAGAGTAAGAGCAGCAGCAGCAGCAATGGAGATGAGGATGAAGTTTGGTGTGGCTTTGGGTTTCCTCATATTGTATTGTTTCTTCTATCTAATGGTTGTTGTTTGCCTCATCTGTTTTCTTGATTGGTTGTTTTTGTGGGTTGTTCCAATAATTCAGAGATCATTTCAGGTTTGAAAAATCCACACGTCTTCAAATTTTTGGTCCAAATAGTTGATATTTCTTGGGAGTTGGTTTGAGTTTTCCTTCTTGACCTTTGCCTCCTTGTCCATTGGAGATGGTGACCTTGGAAATAACTAAATTTATGTCCACATGGTTTTTGAATTAAAAAATTGAAAAAAGAAAGAGAGAGAGGAGTAAATCGGGCTACCATTCTCATCTTTTGCATCCTCTTGTGTATGATTTTAAATATTATGGGATGACGATTCAGACGTTTAGCTTAATTCTTTGTATGCATACATTTGATAAATTATGACATCCCACACGAAAGCTTATTGGTTGACTAATTGAATTAGCAAATCCGTACATGTATCATTTTACTATTGTGTATTTTTTGCTGAAGAGTGACGCCATAGACGTCGACAAAGAGAAACACTAAAAATGCTACAGCAAAAGGAAGAGGAGAGGAGGAAAAAGAAACAAAGCGAAAAGAACCCCTAAGTCCGGAGGTAACAAACACCCATCGCATCTGAAGTCAAGAAAGAACGACACTCATCAGGAGGAAATGCCCAAGTTGTGAAGAACTCATCCAGATTAGCTCCGCGTTTAGCCAAGCAATCTGCCACAATCTTCCCTTATCGTAAGATGTGATACCACCGATAGCCCGGATTAGACGCTAAAAGATCCGATATGTTCATAATAAGGGGGAATAATGCATGATTAGTTGGGGGGGGGGGGGGGGAAGTCCTCATGAGTCGAATAGCCTCAATAGAGTCAGAATAACAACAAGCTTGATCAATTCCCAACTCACGGAGTTTCTTTAACCCATTCCAAATGCCATGTAGCTCCGCTACTAAATTCGTAGCATAGCCGACCGAACCTGAGAAACCAGTAATCCATCTACCATCAACATCACGCACAACTCCTCCGAACCCCGCACGACCCGGATTGCCTAGAGAGCTCCCATCAACATGAAGAACCGTACCCTCAAAATCTTGAGGATTCCAGTTGATGTATCGCGCGGCCACCGCCCTGGGAAGTCCGTGTGTAGTTCCGTCAATACCATCACCCATAATCCGAGCCCTCCGGACAATAGACTCAACATCTAAAGATTCTCCTCGAAAACACTTAACATTGCGAGCACACCATATTCCCCACAACAAACCCCAATGAAGTCCACTCCAGTTCTTACTCAATTGATCAAGCAATATGTCAATAGGCTGTCCCGCAACACCTTCATCCCCCCCTAGCGGCAAGCCTCCAATCCGCTCCCAACAAGCAGCAACAACCGGACAGAGAAAGAATAGATGCAGCACAGATTCTTCTCCAACTCCACAAATGGGACACAATGAAGACGCTGCCAGATTCCGACGGTACCTGAGAAGATTAGTAGGAATAGCATTTTGGACAGCCAGCCAAGAAAGCGTACACACCTTTTTCGGGGCTTTGATCTTCCAAACCCAAGCTTTATGTATGTCGACTAAACTGCCACGTCTAGCTAATATCCACGCCGCACCAGATTTCACCGAATAAATGACGGAGGAGGATCCAAGCCAACACATCTCATGCTTCGCCAAATTATGAAAAGATGCCGGACCAAGGGAGCAAGCTTCCTGTCTAATGGATGGAGGAATGACAGTGTATACCCATCCCAATTCCATTTACCATTAATCCAAACATCTTTCACTTGAAGATCCACATCATTAAAATGAACAAACGGAATCCGAGGAGCAATCGGACCCCCATGCAGCCAATTACTATGCCATAGATTACTATTACCTGAACCAAGTCTAAGACGGAAACCAAACATCAAGTAAGGAGCAACTTTGGCCATAGCTTGAAAAGAAGGCGAAGTACCTGGACGCCCAGTTATAACACCAGACGGACGACCATATTTTGCATTCCAGAGATTAACCCATGGCTTAGGCGCATGAACAATATAATCAGCAAGAAGTTTACCTAGAAACGAGATATTAGAGTCCCTGCAAGATCTAATACCCGCTCCCCCCATATTTTTTTGGCATAGCAATCTTTTGCCACTTGATGAGCGGTAAACCATGGCCAGCATGATCTTTCCAAATGAAATTTCTTACATGCCTGTCAATTAAATCACATACGGATGATGGAATCCAAAAAAGCTAGGCAATGTAAGACGTGAGAGATGAAAGAACCGAGCGTGCAAGTGTAATCCTTCCGGCTTTATTCAATAACATCCATTTCCAATTGGAAAGTTTGGTATGAATATTATCAATAAGGAACTCAAAATGGTCTCTCCGCACCGGACCATGAAAAAGAGGGAATCCCAGATATCGCCCTAACTGATTGGCAAAAGTGACGTTTAGGATTGAAGAGAGCTCAAGAACAACGGCCTCAGGCACTGTCGCCGGTGCTAAGGCCTGCGATTTGCCAAGATTAATACGAAGACCGGCATGGACCGCAAAATTCATAAAGAACCGCATCCAAACAACGAGCACTATCCAATGATGCTGACGAGAATAAGATTAAGTCATCGGCGAACATTAAGTGGGAGAGAGGAGTAGATCCCCCACAAAGGGTTACCGACTGCCATGTTCCATTATTAACCAATGCAGTAATAGACCGGGACAATTTCTCCATCACGATTATAAATAAATACGGAGATAGTGGATCCCCTTGCCGAAGACCTCTAGCCGGAGTAATAGGTGGAAGAGCCACCCCATTCCAATGAATAGAATAACGAGGTGATCTAACACAAAACATGATGGCCTTTAAAAGACAAGAAGGAGTATTCATATCTCTCAAACAATTCTCCAGGAACTCCCAACAAATATTATAATAGGCCTTTTCGAGATCAACCTTGAGGAGGATATCCCTTGATTTGCGATGTCGATTCCTAAAAATCGTGATTGCCTCTTGAAGAATGATGGCATTTCCAGCCGTCCCTCGTCCCGGCAAGAATGCAGATTGAGCAGGCCCAATTTAACATTTCAACAAAGGCCGCAAACGATTAACAATGACCTTTGTTAGAACCTTGTAGCACACATTGCACAGACTAATAGGCCGATAATGCCAAATCTCCCGAGGGATATAAATTTTGGGAAGTAAACAAATAAAGGTCTCTGAGATGCTAGTCTCAAAGTTTCCATCCCTCATAGCCATGCGCAAAACTGCCAAAGATCTTTCCCTATGATATCCCAATATGTTCCATAGAAAAACACAGGAAAACCATCGGGTCCCGGGGCCGCTAAGCTCTTCATACTGTTAATAGCGTCCTCAACTTCCTTAAATCGAGCATCAGCATCTAATCCTTCAACATCAGAAAGTGGCAGTAGCGGGGTCAGTAGATTTGGAGGCCGAACAGGCTGTTCAGGCTGCCGAAAAACCCAACCAAAATGGTTCTGGGCATGGTTTTGAAGGTCAACATCATTAGTAATCCAATGACCATCAACATCAACGCCTGAGATAGAGTCCCGCTGTCTACGAATCCGAGCCTTGGTCTGGAAATACCGGGTATTCAGATCACTAAGCCTGACACAAGAGTCCCTAGATTTCTGATATCATAACATTTCTTCTTGCTTAAGTACCTCATCAAGATCACGGTTAAGCTGAGCTTCCAGGGCTGCCATTTGAGCTGAATCAATCCCAACCTGAACACGTTGGATACCCGCCAACCGTCTAAGAATTCTTTTTTTCCTGCGAGTAATATTCCCGAAAGTGTATGTATTCAAATGTTTGGAAGATTCTTGGACTTGACTAAGCCGTTGTCCAATACCCCCATTAACGCCATTCCAAGCTGCAGACACAATGTGGGGATAAAGATGATGATCAGACCACGCCATTTCCCATTGGAATGGCCTAGGACCTCTATAACAAGATGGTTGAGCACACCAAAGAAGAATACCATGGTGATCGGAAGCTCGTCGGGGAAGAACTTCCAAAAAACCATTCGGGAAAGCATTAATCCAGGCAACGTTCGCCACTGCTCTATCTAATCTTTTGCGCGCCACTGGACCACCCGACATATTTTTCTGCCAAATAAATGCATCGCCCACTATATGCACCTAGCCAAGGCCACACTTGTCAAGGGTATCTCGAAATGCCAAACATTGTTGAGGAGACGGCGACATACCAAAAGATTCAGAAACATAGGCAATAGCATTCCAATCTCCCAAGACCGCCCAAGGGCCTTGAATTTGCTGACTAACTTGACATAAATCCCTCCAATCCGATCCACGTTCATGAGCCGAAGGATTCGCATAGATGGCTATTAAGATCCAAGATGCCTGACCCGGCTGACAGAGAAAGTCACCATCCACAAATGAGTGAGGAGAATATGAAAAGTATACGGAAGACCGATCCTGGTGAGGGTCCAGAGGCCGCCCGCTCTCCCTTCACATTCAATAATATGTAAGGCCTCATACCCTAGGTGGTAGAGCATAACTTTAAGGCGATCAAACAAACCCTGTGGTTCTATAACAACAAAAACCGAGGGTCGAACTTGTCGTAAAACATCCGATATGTGGCGTTGTGTGTGCCTACTCATGGCGCCACGTACATTCCATGAGAGGACTGAGAAAGCATTAAACTCAATCATTAAGAGTCGTGTGGCAAGCCACCCCGGATCTCCTCACTCACAACTGCCGTTGCTTTATCCGCGTCTGTTTGGTCCGTCTCACATAGGGCAAGAAATGAATTTTTTTGTCTCCACAGGGAGATTTTGTATATTAGATTTAACCACTCGTGAGCGTTTACCATTGTTCTTCATCGATTGCCGTTGCAGTGCCAATAGGTGCAACGATTGCTTAGGAGCTTGCTTGGCTGTCCGCCGGGTGGAACGACTCCCAGGCAATGTCATTTACATATTATCCACATCTGCACTGTCCCCCAGAGATGGAGAAACCTTTTGTATACCAACCACAGGCTCATTCGACGGGAGAAGTGAAGAAGATTCCTCAACAACCTGCTGTTTACCCTCCCGACGAGCGTACTCCTTCGGCGGTGGTGGCGATGAAGTGTCCTCTATCACCAACTGCTTGCCCTCCCGAAGAACGTACTCCTTCGGTGGTGGTGGCGAGGAGTTTTCCTCTATCACCGGCTGTTTACCCGCCCGACGATTTTTCCGGGGGGGACGAGTTACCATAATCCATGCACCATGAGTATCAATTATTTCCTTACCAGGACCCTTTCCAGGAACATTAAAAGATCCACTTTCCAAGTTCGACGGATTCCCACACTACATGTTCTCATTATCACCATTAGATACCTTATTTCTCAGATACTGGGCATCCTTGGGATCTCCAGAATTTTGACCTTCCATAATCACGTTACGCTCGCCCACATGCAACCGCCGCTGAGAGGATAGGACTGGCGCCGCCTGTGAAGGTTCCAGCGATGCGACCTTCCCATCATGGTGACACTCGCCCATATCAAAATGAAATCTTCCACACGTAGTACATATATTATGAAGTCCTTCATACGCCACGTTTTTCCATCTATTACCAACATGGACACGCCCTTTGACCGGTTTAG
Organism: Hygrophila difformis; assembly: GCA_030278955.1. NCBI lineage: Eukaryota > Viridiplantae > Streptophyta > Magnoliopsida > Lamiales > Acanthaceae > Hygrophila > Hygrophila difformis. The sequence continues at coordinate 15,212,532 of JAOANR010000012.1, read as the reverse complement.
ATAAATCAATTTCCACACAAACTCGCGCAAAACGCCCTCGATTCAACTCTTTGGTATTGATATCAACTTTCAACGGTCTACCAACCATACGCGCAATGAGCATGACCGCCTCCTCTTCATAGTAAACATGGTTCAGTCCGGGGAACCTTACCCATACCGAGGTCTTCGTAACTTGATATGTCTGAAAATGATCAAATACTGCCCATGGACCATCAAATAACGCATGCTTGCGGTCATCTTCAGAATCAAATTTTGCTAAAAAGTACCCTTCATCACTATCAAGTAATTCAAAGTACCCTTTAGGTTCCACATATGCTTCAAACGGTCCTTAAGAACATGGAGGCTCAAGCGCTTGCCAAGAACCCGAACTACAAGCGCATCAACAAACGGAGCACAAAGACGATCCATAGCGGCTTCACTAAACTTAATACATGGTAGGAGTGGATTTTCATCCACCAAATCATAAGTTACCAAATCACTAAACAGAGTAGCATCAACAGCCGATGGAGGAACCGCACAAGGACGAGGAATGCCGATGTCACGAAACAGAGGACGTGGGGGACGAGTTTGTAGGGGGGATCAGGCGGAGTCGGCGGAGGGTCGGTCGGAGGCGCTAGAGAGGAGTCGCCAGAATCCACTTCCATCTCGTCGAAACCCTAGCCCGAGAGAGTTTTCTTCCAAAACAACGGAAACTCAAACTTCATTTTGCTATTGTGTTGACTTATTTAAAGGTAAAGTTTAATAGGGATATGGCTTGGGTGCATAATGTTGTATATGCACCATGATGTCCCAAGCTAAATAAATGATGTATAACACAAAAATGATGTATACATCTCCATAAATGATGCCTATGACTTGTTCCATTCCATGATGTCCCAAGTCAAATAAATGATATATAACACAAAAATGATGTATACATCTTCATAAATGATGCCTATAATTTGTACTATTTTTTAATACCATCATTTTTAGAGCATCACTCATCATGGAACACCTACAGAAGTTGTGTGCATGTAGCACGGAAACCGAACCGGTTTAATAGGAGTATATTTAAGGATATCGTTGCTGTGCAGAATTCTGCACTTGCAAAAGTGTTGCTATGTGAGGAAAAAATGATGCCCATTATTTAAGTGATGTTCATGGTACAAAAAATGTGCCCACATTGTGGGACCTACAGATCTTATATTTTATGTGTAGTTACGGAGAAATATCCTCTTTTCTAGATAGAATTAAAAAAATCCCACTTTTTATGCAATTCACCAAGCAATTTTGTAGGATATTTTATTTCAATTTGTAATGCCAAAAATTAGCCCGATTGCACACCACCCGGTCCGTCTTTCATCATGTTTTCCCTAGCTCCTTTTTCCATTTGCACTGCTGGTTTGACATTTTAAGAGTTAACTTCAGCCCAAATTCTGTGATCACGGGAAGAAGCATAAACATCATTTATAAACATTTAAACATCATTCCAAGCGTTCAATACATCACACTGAATGCCAACGTGAATCCGTCATCTTTTTTACTACTCGTGCAATGGGGACCCGCTGGCACCTTGGCCCCAGTTTGTGATCCTTTGTTCGTAGGGTGTAGCTAATTTATTTTGTAACGGGTATACAGCCATCACGTTTCACGTCTATGCCATCACTTTGATACCTACAGACATCACTCAAAATTATCCGTACCTGAAAGTTATCATGGTTTTTACACATAACCCGTGTTTCTTGCAACACCCTCACGCTGATCCTCGATGATGCACCTTGGAATGTTGGATTGTCCAGGTCTTGATTCAATGGGCTCAACTTGCTATTTTAATGAAACCCTTGTTTGTTACAAAATAATCCATGTATTTAATCATTGTTTTGTAATTGTCATTTTTTTTTCATATCGTTTTTGCACATCAAAACTCTTGTTCATGTGCGAAGGTGCAATACGCGGTATATGCTTCGTGGACAGTTTTGAATATCACATATTCAAACTAATTGATATCTATTAGAATGATGGGTATTATGTCAGTTGACGTAACAACATATAAAATACCTGTGAAATGATGGTGATTTTGAGTTCTTCTTTTCCTATGTTTATATAACTGTTACATACCTATGTATATGGGGTTGATTAGGATCCCAAACCCTCTAATGCTAAGCTATATTCCACCATTAATTTTTTTGAATCCAACATTATTCTCCACCATCATTTTTGTTGAATCCGGCTGTAATACCAGGGAATTTTGAAACATAACATAACATAAATAAATAAATAAATAAACAATAAATAAATATAATAAATAAATAAACATGATAAATAGATAAAGAATCATAAGAGATGAGAAATGGAATTTAAATTGAAAAGGAATCAAAATTCCGAGAACCCGGGAAGCCGAAGACAATTTAATCAAATAAATGGTTACACGGGAACCCAACACCGATGGACTCAATAACTCGAGTTCAAATGTAAATTTAGATCCGAATAAAATTAAGATAGGAAATCGGAGCCCGAAGATAGCCCGAAAATCGGAGACCGAGAACATAGAGGGATAGAAGATGATCAGCACAACTCCCCTTCTATCAGTAAAGC